>BSBM01000596.1:9137500-9145000 GCA_027924585.1 Larix kaempferi
TTACTGCAAAAGAAATAGATCGGGATTGAAAGACATACCTCTTTTAGACTGTTTATCCTAGCTTTCGCTTGGTCTTTCACTTGATCTCCTCCTTGATCTTCTGCTTGATGAACCTGCAATACAAAAGATACCTTCCTCAGTGTATCTTGACCATATAACATATGATGAAATTATAAAGCAATTTAACATCAACTATGATCAAGAATTAAGCTAAATAGACATACAATCCAATATATATCTTATTTGGGACAGGAAGGGTGTTTCGACCTTTTTATTGTCAAAGAAACATGAAATCAGTACAATATACCTGACGTGTAGATATGTTTCTGCAACGAGATCCTGGGCTCCTGCTCTTCACTCTGAATTTGGACTTTCCTCCAGTATAACAGTACTTCAAGCCTTCTCTCAAGATTTTATGAGAATTATGAGTATAATGGGTGTGTGAGTAACCCCTCTCATGGATCCTCCTTGTATTTATGGGACAAGGTAGGAAGTTAAGATCGAGAGGTGGTTGGATTGGGAGGCTGGGGAAGTTGCAGAACCAATTTCAAATAATCTCAATTCGTCAAAATAATATATTTTTGATTTCATCTTAAGATGTACGTGGGTTTCATACAACAAGAGTGGCGTACATGAAGCAACTTTTGAGCTTTACAACAAGCGTTTACAACTTTTTGGGAGATGTACGCTGGTTGTCCTTGAGGAGAGTAGTGTATTTCTCAAGGTGTAATCTGGTCTAGAGTGCAGAGAGGGGCATACATGTGGCAAAATCAGGGGAAATTGCAATCTTGTCAGATGAGAAGTGTACTTCTGGCAACAAGTCATCCAAGGCAATCTAGCTCTTCAATCCTTTATGTCCTTTTGTGTGATCTACAAGGTAAGGTGATCATGGGATGGAGAAGTGCAGATTTGACCTATAACAGATTCCCCCTAATGTGTGAGGTCAGAGGGAAACGATGGCCAAAATGCATTATAAGTCCAAGTCAAAGGAGGAGCAAGAAACCGCAGAACCAAGTCACAAGAAACACCTGAAACAACAATCAAGGTCAGCGAGCAATTGACATCATATAGATGTGTAACATGATCTCCAATACATAACTAGAAGATGTATATATAGAGCATGGCCACTGAAATACAAGTGTGGATCCATGTCAAAAGAGAGATCATAGCCATAACAACAAGCTTGATGTATGTCTCATGAAGAGCCAAAATGAGTGAGGCTCAATCTTTCGCAGCTTGGGGGATAACATAAATATGGTGATGCTATCATAGTCCCAAGGTCTTCATCCAAAACAACCCAAGGTACAAACCCTAACCATGTGAATGAATGAGTTGAAGTCGAACATGGGGGGTTTTGTTTGATAACAGGTCATTGATGTATATCATTAACAAACGTGAGGACTTCCATCGATAATGATAATGGGGTCCAAGGTACCTAGTACGATCCTAATAAGTGTGAATAAGTGGATTTGAAGTCGAACACTTGAGGAACCTGTCGAATAAGAGACATTGATGTATTCCAATTATTCAACAGCGAGGGAAACTGCCACTGATGACTGCAATACCCAAGGTACTAACCAAAACTCTAAACTTCATTCCCAAAGAATAATGAGCTGAGGTCGATGGGAAGAAGTTTTCTAGAAGGGAGGCATTAATGCATCCTCCATCATCCAACATGAGGAACACTCACAGGTATGAGTTGATGTGGAGTAGGATGAGTAACAAGATGAAACAAACTGACACCAGGATGTCCGACACATGAAGTCAAGGTAAACTGCAGAATGGCCAACACAGGTTGTATCCTTGAATAGTGAGCATGACACAAAAGTGACTTAGGCAGTTTTCAACATAACGGGGAATGCTATAAGTCTTCGATGTAGGAGATATAACAGACCCTCCATATGGTTGGAAGAATAACCAACCAGGGGAGTAAAAACTTAGAGATCAAGTTCACCCTAAGGCCAAAAACTAAAACCCAACTAACATGAAAGACTCAAGTAGGTGCTGTGTTCAAGGATATGACTAACTTAACTACCTTTGAAACTGAAAGAGATGCGATACTCCCTTCTTATCCCTTATTCTTTTTGGTAAAAGAATGTTCTTCTTGTTGTTTTAATGAGTCCAAGAAAAATAGAAAACTCAATAGGTCCAACCATGTAATAAGTTTAACGAGCCCATGGGAGGAAGAATCTGGACCTTCTTCATTTTTTACAGAGTTCGAAGAAGAAATAGAAGAATACTCTATAGTACTAATCTCTGGATTTTAATATCGAGCCGAGATATGTTCTTTCTTACCAGTGTTTTCAATTTTAAGGAGTCTGAAAAAATTAAACAATAACTCCATACACCTACTCGTGGATTTTAATATCGAGCCCAAGTAGGTTAATGCTCGTCGGTGTTTTCCTATTTATAGAGTATGAAAAACTTAAACAATCCTCTATATACCCTCTCATGGATTTCACATCGAGCCCGAGTAGGTGAATGCTCGCTTGGTGTTTTCATGTTTCGAGAGCCTGAAAACCCTAAAGAGAGGCTCCAAAAGTCCTTTTTCGTATAGTTAGTCACCTCCCCCGAAAAAGTATAAAACAAAGAGAGGATAACTCTTCTAGCCACGTATGACTAGAGTATTCCTTTTTCGTAAGTAATCTGCAAATGTCCAGAAAATGGTTAAACTTATACCTAAGCAGATGTCGCTTCAAATACTTTAACGAGTCTGAAAAGACAAATATACTCGGCAATCTTGTCATATTTAAAGAGTCAAACAAGAGCGTAAAATAACTCTATAAAAATATTTTTCGTAAAGGCTTAACGAGCCCGAAAAAGTAAACTCGTGACCTCCTTACTATTTTTAACAAGCTCAAAGGAGATATAGAAGAATGCACACAACTTCTTTACTGTTTTTAACGAGCTCGAAGTGAAGGTGGAAGAAATGCTCGTAGCCTCCTTACTATTTTTAACGAGCTCGAAGAAAGGGTGGAAGAATGCTCATAGCCTCCTTACTGTTTTTAACGAGCTCGAAGTGAAGGTGGAAGAATGCGCGATGGTGGATCAATTTCCAAATGAATGGCAGACTGCATTATAGACTCTAGGAAAACTTCATCAGAAGGCAGTATATTATCCCAGATGGAACACATATCTAAACATTCAGATGGAGTCATCACCTGGTCAATTGCCGGGACCCAGTCCCGAGAAGGTAAGCATGAATTCAAAGTCTTCCTCTCAGTATCAATTGGACTCAAGAAACAATATGCCACAATATTTGATTGTGACATGGTAGCGCCTACCGTCGAGGGATATACTTGGTCTATAGTTGGTTAATAAGAGGGATCAAAAAATGTAAGTTAATCTATAGTGACAATTCTTTCATTGTGAGGAAAATGCATCACACAAAAGAGCGTAGACACCATAGCCTGCATAGCATATACGTAATCACGCCCGAGGATCATATCAAAATCCATGGGGTCCTTTAAAACCATAATATCAACTAAGACTATTTTTCCACTCAAAGTAATAGGTACCGGAGGGAGGAATCCCAACGGTTCACTAGGTCTTTTATCGAAAGTCAACGACCAATTAATAGTTGGAACAAGGTTAGGAAAACCTAAATCTCTCCAAGCATAAGGGGATAAGATACTAACAGAGGCTCCTTCGTCTACAATACATCGATGAACCGCATGGTTGCCGATATTAACCTTTATTTGAAAAGGTGTAGCAGAAGGAAGGCGAGGCCCAGTTAGACTATTCCAATCAAAGGAAATGATCCCAGAGATTGGTAGGGGTTCACTTGGCGTAGATGCAGTGCCCCCATTTTTAGAGACATCCGAATTGGTAATGCAAAAAACTTCAGGGACAGGTGCATCAGTCTCTGAACGACTAATGGGATCGGTCGAAGATTGCATCGATTCGATCACTTCACTCTCCGAAGAAAGAGTGGGGTTGACCAAAGATTGCATTGGTTCAACCACTTCATCAACCAAAGGTTGATCCAGCTATTGCGAATCCATAGACAATTTAGGAGCAGAGGATCCTTCAGACATGGACCACACACTCCGCACCTCTGGAATAGTAGGGCATAGGTGAGTAAGGTGATTTCCCTTACAAAGTTTACAAGGGAACTTTGGCTTCCGTCCTATAAGCTTAGACTCCTTTACAACAACAATACTCTCAGCATGACTAGAATTGGCTCATAGCTTACCCCTAGCATGACTTGCAGTGGCTGGTTGCTCAGAAGTAGAAGAATTTTGAACTATGGAACATACAATTTGCGCTTCTGGAAGTACAGGGCACAAATAGGTAAGGTGGTCTCCCTCGCAAAACTTACAAGGGAACTTAAGCTTCTATTTATTAGGTTTGTTGACAATGTCAACGTTCTCAGCATGACTTACAGTGGTCGATTCAGTGTCTCCAGTATGACTCACGGGGACTGGTGACTTGTCATTAATATGAACAGCAGTGATCAATGACGTGTCCTCAACATGAGAAATAGTGGTTGAAGACATAATTCCAGTATGATTTGTAGTGACTGAAAGTTTCCCCCCAACATGACCTCTAGAGGTTGGGTGGCTGCCCCCAGCATGACCTTCAAAGGCTGGGTGGCAAGGTTTAGTATGATTTCCAGTGATTGAACGAGTTCTCCCAACATGACCATTAGAGGTTGGGTAGGTTACCCCAGCATGAATTCCAGAGGCTGGGTGTGTGCCCCTAGCATGACTTCGAGAGGCTGGGTGGCTTCCCCCTTGCTTTGGCATCTTCTTCCTATTCTTCCTCCATCTATTCCTTTTAGACTGATGGTTACTAGTATTACTACTTTCACCACATGAGGTAGAAGGAGGAGGAGAAGATGTTATTGGAAAAGCAGGCATAGGGTTTTGATGCTCTCGATGTGAGGTGCTTACTTGAGAAGCATCAGCAGCATGCAAGGCGTTCGGAGTGGAAAACAACCACACTGGTAGCTCTATAGTGAATCCCGAAAGATTCAAGGTAGAAATTAAGGGAGTACCAATGTTACCAATGAATGGAAAAGCACAAGGAGCCCCTTCAACAAGGTTCCCTTGATTGGTGCTCACCGGGATGCTTTCCATAGTTTCTAACTCAACAAACCAGAAAATCTCTAAGGCCAACTAAAAACAAGCAACACAAAGAGCACACCAAAAAAGAGCACACGCACTGTACTCAGGTTGTTGAAATCCAACAGGTACCAGTAAAGGATCGTTGGGTCCAGTAAGGGAAGGGTTGAAAGGAGTACTGAACTCTCTAGAAGTTAGGTTCTCAACCTCAATAGTATCAAAGACTTGTCGATCCAGGGTTGTGGGCTGTGGTTCTCCAAGAACCTTTGTTTCACCCGTAAATTCAAAAGAACCACAGGAATCTGTCCTTCAGTATCTCGGTGGCAGTGGAGGCTCCACAATGAGATGAGGAAGGTTTTGAAACCTCCGAGACCGACAAAGATGTTGGTCCTCCACAACTATAAAAAGTAAACTAAGTAAAAAACCTAATGGCCACTACAACTAAGGAGAAAACAACATACCACTACAAAATTTCCTAAGCAATCAAACCAAGCAAACGGAAAATACTCTTGGAAGCAAGTCTGGGATGATTAGGGCCCAAAAAAGACTAACAGAGTATCAACAGTCAGTTACACGGCGTCCTCTGGAGGTCCACTGGGTGCAGGCGTTTGAATCACCAAACCGCCTTCCTGGGATTACTGCCAAAGGGTTACCTTCCACGTCTGTCCGAGGTGAAGTGGGAATAACCACCCACTCTACCTGTGTAGAGCCCTAAAGGTCTGATACTAAGGCTACCATCAATACGAAATAACCTGGGGGGACAGTCATTAGCCTAGTCAAAATGCATGGGCAGGGTAGAAAATCGCGAAGTCCGAAAGGACCCCCGTACGCGAGTCAACTCTGGTTTATGGTTCAGAGGAAAGTGAGGGGATATCCTCAACAATTCCAATCTCCCATGGCCTCGTGCTTAACTCTGGTTTGAGTAGAGCATCCCAGGACTATTTGATAGAGATGGATTTACCTAAATGAAAGTCGTACTACAATTGTTGAGTAATGAAGCCAATTCCGAGCAGTTTAAGGTGATTTAAGCTCGAAACTCTAGCCTAAGCTAGTTGATGTCATGTATACCTAAAAAGAAAAATGTTGCTAATAAATTTGATTAATATTTCTTTTTAAGGGCTACGTTTTACTCAAAGGTTGTAGTGCGGTGTGTGGAATGGTTTGTATGAAAGTAAAGTGCATGTAAAGCAAAGCTTTCAAATTCACAAAAACTTTTTCTCTTTTCCGTTTGTATTGTTTCAAAAACTTGAAACCTAAGCAATCCTAAAACAAAATCTTTTTGTATTTTCTTTTTAATATTTCAAAGTAAACTATGCTACCTCAAAATAATGCAAGACCTTACTACTAAGCTATTTGAACAATTTTTTGTCTTTTCTGATAACTGTAAGAGAAAGATAACTTTGTACAAAAGCAAGCAAGATCTAAATATAAAGCGTGCGTAAGACAAACATCTAAATGGCTCAAAGCAAACGAATCAAGAGACTCGATAAAGACTTAACTTACCAATTTTTTGTTAAAGAAAAACTTGAGGCTTGGAAACAAAGTGAAAAAGAAGTAGGGAAAAGAGACACTTGTGACGGAAAGTCATACCTAAACAGGTTGCTCCTAAGCATCAAAACGCTAAGAAAACATGAAGCCAAGCAAAAGTAAGCAAGCGAACCAAGAATGACTTTAACAACACATGGACTCAATAGAAAGACAACTAGGAGGATTTGACTCACATGAACTGAATTGATAAGACAATCAGCAAGTATCTGAACCAAGCAACCTTTCGAAAGCAACCTTAAGGACTCAAACTTGACAGTCAAACCCTAATGGAAAGGATAATACAAAGAGAAAGCGTGCTATACTTTGCAACATACAACAAACAAGTAGGTCTGTATGACTGCAACAACAACTAGGGTGAAAGTATGCAGCTATGTCCAAAAGAGAATAGCTCACGAACTTCAAAAAGGGCTAGTAAGCGGTAAAGACACTTAAACAAGGACTCAAGAAAGAAAACACAAGCTAAAAGAGATTGGAGAGGCCAACAAGACTCAACAGAGACATAGGAGGTCTCAGGGGTTAGTGCAGACAGCAAAGCAACAAGCTGGAAAAGAAACCAAAGCTTGGAAATCAAACCCTAACAACAAACTAGACACTACAGGAAAATACACTACTATGTAGTGTAGCAACCAGCGTACATCAGGAGAGGTACACTACTGTGTAGTGCAAAGAGGGGCATTTATCAGGTAACAAATGCTGCTGTAAGTAGGGAGGACCAACGTACATACCTCAAAAGGGTACAAACAGGCTTTGTAAATAGTCAACTGAAATGAATCAAGCACAAAGGATAGGTAACAAAGACCTACAATACCTATCAGACAATCAAAAATATTGAAAAAAGGGCTGGAGGAAAACCAAAATTATGTCTCCTAGAGCAGAATAACTAAGC
>BSBM01000596.1:9750000-9990000 GCA_027924585.1 Larix kaempferi
GCAGCAGCTTCCAAGGGTTTCATCTCGAATGGATCTGCAGTCTACACACCATAAATATGAAGAATGATTTAGTATTGATCCAGTAGATTCATAATATGCCCTCATGAGAACTAATTATAAACAACCCAGAACGCAAAATGATTTACCTGATTAAACAGAGGCACTACACCAAACTAAAACACAAGTTCACAGGGACTTTGCATATTGTCAGATGAAAGGGAAGGTTGAATTAACTTCATCACCTCGTGGCCTACTACCTTTTCTATTTGTCTTAACAACCAGAACCAGAACCCATACCCTTTCTCATCAAAGCAAGACCATAAACCTCATGCAGCGCAGAACCCTTGCTCATCAGAGAAGGACCAGAACCTAATCCGTGCAGCAGGTTGGACTCATAAAAAATAATAGGTTGAAGAATGTAAAAAAAAAAGCCCTCTAATTTCAATTCCATCCATTTCCCTCTACCTGCAGAGTTTTCCTCCACAAACACTTCGTCCAGTCCCGCCATAACCTTGAAAATACACAGTTTGCAATCACTGTTGATAAATGCACACAACAATGCCACAACTACTGGTAGATAGGGGAAATGAATGCTTGATGGTTTTGTAGGTGAGATAAGAGGTGAAAAATGTTTCATTTTCCACGCCTGATGGAGACTAAAAGGCCTCAAAGCTTTTTAACTAGCTTTTGTCTTAATTTAAGACATTTGAAAAACTTAAAAAAGTAATTTTAAAATAAAATATATATTTAAGACAAAAAGAATAATTCGTCTTAAATTTTCATCTCAACTACCCCTCTAATGTAGTAGTGATTGTAACAAGATGAGACATATATAAATGAACATTTCTTTTTTAATTCCAAATACACCCTCATGGTTTCAAAGGAAGTTTTATAAAAATAAAAATGAGGGTACTTTAAAGATGAAAAGCATAGATTTTTTCTTTAGATCATGGCACTCAAGCATGGCAATAAACATAAAAAGTTATTTTTTAGAAAGGTAATTTGGATCTTACTCCCCAAATTCATGTTTTGGTATATTTGGTTATAAACGGATAGAGAGCGATAAAGTCCCCCTCACAAATCTAAGGTAACTCTCTGCTAAGATAAGCCATAGTGAAAAATTATAAAGGAGACAAAGAATATAAAAAAGACCATTAAAGTTAATTGAAAGTTCTCAAATATTGATAATGGTGGAATTGGATGAAAAGTGACTTCAATTATGATCAATACCTTGAGAATATGCCAAAAGGAAACCTACAAATGCTTTTTGCATATTCTTTCATGGGGGCTTCAAAGAAAAAACCATGCAAGGATGGTGAAAGTAGCATTATCCTTAATCTAAAAGGAGACCTATTTTGAAACTCTTATGGGGTTTGGGAGCATCCTTAAACAATTATATAGAGAGATTGTAGAAACATACGTAGGTATTAAAACCCTCTATGGGATCCTTAGAAGGACCTTAGGCTATATAGGAGTATCAACATTTTTATTTCATGGAATGATGAGTTGTCTAGCAATAACACTTCATAGCACATGATATGATTGAAAGAAACTAGGGTTAGTTGAGAGTTAATACCAAACTAGGACATCACCACAACTAGGGTGAAAAATTAAGGTTTCCAAATAATTAAAACAAGGAGGGCGCTTCACCAAGCTTATATGAACAAGATGAACATGCATTCAATGTTTAGACCTCTAAGATGAACAACAAAAGTACTTATTTAAAGACATTCATCCATGAAACCCTAGCGCCTCACTTGACCAAGCACCACATAACCACGTGAATCAATCCCTCATAAAAGTGCTACACTTAGCCAAATCCTTCCCCAAAACAAAAGAAGATAAGATAAATAAAGTCCAAGAGCTTGTATTCTTCACCAATTTATTATGTATTTACAAATGGAGGCGCTTCTCTATATATGAGGTGCTAAAATTCTCCTTACAATAGAATAATGAGAAAATATAATTTGAATCCTAAGCTATTTATTTTCAAGTTGTTTGATACCACATCATTAGGGAACATTCCTCCCTAAATATCATAGAGTAAGGTACAAATCATCTCATAAGAGAAAATCATTGCCTTTGAGTTCCTTCTCAATCACACACATGTGAGATGGAGGGCTAAGATGAAAGGCTATTTTCATGTAGGGGCCTCCTTCTTCCTCAAGGAAAGTCTAGGGTTCCCAAATGCTCATATTGTGCCAAAAAGTCTCTTCTATTTTTCCTCCAAATATGTAAAAGTACCTCATCTAACCCAAATATGTAAAAGTAACTCATGTAACCCAAACATGCATCAAAATGCGTAGGAGAGCCACACGTGTGGGGTACATGGTGCATATCATGTTGGATCACTGGAATATAGAGGTGCCACTAGGGGGAGATAGCTGGAGGAGGTTTTCATCATGCCAATGGTTATCATCCATCATCAATGAGTGTGAATTCCCTACTAGATCATGTCATAATATGTATGTCCCACGAAAAACATAACTCCCACACATGTGGGTCACATCAACCTATAATCACCAATCTTCATCCCAAGAGGGAAATGTTCTAGCAATCATGGATCTCTAGAGGTGGGACCCGAGGGGGACTTTAGAACTTTCTAAACTCAGGTGCGAAGAAAACCATAACGAACGGATGCATATGGAGAATTAATTAAGGTTGTGAAATTGACCATTTTCAGCTAACATGACACAAAATACATGAACTTACCGAAACTTTAATAGACTACTGAGAGGGTCAAACAACAACAATTTTGTTCAAATAGAATATGAACATGATCAATATGATGATCCAAACACGATGACATCAAATTCATGGCATGACATGTGCGTTGAGGAGAACCATGACGAATGGATGCATATGGAGAATTAATGGAGGTTGTGAAATTGACAATTTTTAGCTAACATGACACAATATACATTAACTTACTAAAAATTTAATAAACAGGAGAGAGGGTCAAATGAAAACAGTTTTGTTCAAACAAAATATGAACGTGACCAACATGATGAGACGAACACAATTACACCAACTTCATGACATGATAATGTCCGAAGGGAAAGATGGAAAATATCCAAGACCCAACTCAACCGACACACTATGATGCAACTTGGTGGATCTATCGAAGGGATAATACAAAAACAAAAATGATGAAATAATAGATGGACATGATAAGTACATTGAACTAGATATTATATGAATCCATCTACAATGTTACAATTTACTAAATTTTGACACTGTAGATGGATTCAGAGACCCCTTAGAATCCATATGCACTGTTAAAATTTAGCAAATTGTACAAATTCATTGTCAAAATTTTAATTTTCCATTGTCAGAGTGACACGACTAAAAATGACCAAATAAACGACCAATTCATAATTTTAATGTTATTGTTATGTGGTCACTTTTAGTTTAGTTACTTGTTATTTGGTCACATATTTTATCCTGTGACCAAATTGGTCATTTATCTTGGCCGTTTTTAGTTGTCTCACTTAAAATTGCTCAATTTTGGTCATTTATCCCTTGAAAAAACTACGGTGACCAAATTTTTTGGTCACCTGGTCATTTATCTCTCATTTTGTACTAGTGACATCATTGTCATCATCAATATAATTGTGATAATAATGAGCAAGGAACCCTACTTCCTTGCAAGAATGGATGATATGGTCTTATAATTATCAAATCATATCCATAAGCTCCATCATAATTATCATAATGCATCATCATCATCATGTTGTTGGGGTCAATCAGATGCCATTAGGGTCTATCAAATGTTGTTGGTGAAAATCAAATGCTATTAGAGCAATTTAGGTGACATTAAGGTAATTTACCCCACATTAGGATCAATTGAGATCCAAAAGTGCCATGATTATGGTAATTTAGGTGCCACTACAATAAATAAAGATCCATAAGTATTATCCCATGAATCACGATCATTGACATTGATATCGTCACCATCATAACCATCATCATCAACACAATACATGAGTACATAAACATCATCATCATCATCATTGGAATCTGATCATATATCATCATGATCACAGTCATTCATCTCAACCTCATTATTATCATCATAATCATCGTAATCATCATCATCAACATCCTTTCCATCATGCATCATCAACATGATCATCCTCATGCTTTTACGATGAGTCAAGTTTCATTAGGGTCACTCAAATGTTGTTAGGGACAGTCAGATGCGATTAGGGTCATCTAGGGGATATTATGGTCACTATGATGCCATTACAGTGAATTATGTTTCCATTAATACCAACCAATATCAAATAATTCTATAATAACCTGCATCATCATTATTGGCATTGACATCATCGTCGTCATCAACATCCTATTAAATATTGTATAAATCATCATTTCCATATTTATAATTGTCAATATATGCATCAGCATGTCGTTAGGCACACTATAATGTCGTTATGGACCATAGGATTTCTTAGGTTTATTTATGATTAATTAGGGTCGCTCAGTTTCCAAAATGGCCATTTAGGTGCTACTTCTGTCAACATGCCTAACATTATCCCTGGCACAACATTGAAGTTTTCCTGGCACTTTTTTTTAGCGCAATTCCTTTCAAACTTCCTTGAGCAATTCCAGGCACTATGCCTGGCGATATGCTTGGCTCTATACCTAACGCTATATCAGGCATTTTTCCGGGTGCAATTCATGGTGTAATTCCTTTCAGAATTCCTGGCGCAATTCATGGCATGATTCCTTTCAAAATTCCCGGCGCAATTCCTAGCACAATCTACCTGGCGCTATTTTGGACATTATTTTGGACATTATTTTGGAGGCTATTTTGGTTGTTAAATGGGATGTTATTATGGACGCTAATTGGGATGCTAATTAGGACGTTAATTGGGATGCCAATTGGGACGCTAATTGGGACGTTAATTGGGTTGATAATTAACGTCCCAATTAGCATCCTCTTTCAAAAAGGACGCAAATAACACCATTAAAAGCGTCATCTCGTGGAAAAGCGTCCACTTTGTACAAAAAATGATGAAAAATACACTAAAAGTGATAGTGGACGCTAAAAAGGGAGCTAAAACAGATGCTAATTCCAGGATTTGTTGTAGTGACTATTATCAGATTTATGCAAAACTTAGGATCATAAGAAATATAAAATAAAAATGGAGGGTCCTTAAGTTTTAGGTGGGTATGAATTGAGCCCATGATTTGGAGGTATGAATTCATCTCATGATTTGAAGGTTATTCTTCGTCCCACTCAAATAAAATAACCCCCAATATTTATATTACTATGTCAAATTAAAAACCCCCCTTGACCCCTTAATACGGAGCAATATATTTTTGAGTTTTTTAAGAGTATTCAAACCCCCAATATGAATGGATGTGATATGATATTTCCTTGCTAGTGAACCCCCCGTGAATATTTTTTGTTGTCATGTTTACATTCACATACCAAAAGAGAATAGGAAAAAGATGTACCAATCCGGAAAGAAAGTAACATTTGTTGGATAGAGTGAATCCTCCAAAGCCTACAGAATCTATGTTCCAAGACAAAGAAAACTTGAAGTCAGCAGAGATGTAACATTTCATGAAGAGGTTTCCTTCAAGCGCTCCAAAGAGCTGTGTGATTCATATATTGAGAAGCATGATACTCCTATGATGGAGGATCCAATTTCTAATTCTCCCCTTTTATATGGTGATACAGAGAAGCTATAAGAGTCCATATATCCGCTTGATCCTAAATAGCTAGAAGATATGATAGAAATATATCTTGATGAACCTCTTTCTAAGAGGAGATCTGCATGGTGTCAAAAGATTCTGCAAGAGGAAGAAAAGCATAGTGCACCACCAGGATCATCTAGAGAGTGAAAGATAGCTCAAATATTTTTAGGATATGTATCACAGATGAGTCACATCAATGATTCAGAACCCTCTACCTATGAGGAAGCCTCTAAGAAACAAGTATGGAAATATGCCATGGTAGAAGAACACTAATATATCATGAAAAATGATATGTGGAAAGTGGTTCCTAAACCTGACAGGAATCCCATAGTAACTTCCAAGTGGATTTATAAAATCAAGCATGCAGCTGATGGAAGTATTGAAAAGTATAAAGCAATATTTGTGGCCCGTGGATTCTCATGGAAAGAAGGGATAGACTATGATGAGACATTCACAATTGTGTCCAGGTACACTACTATCTGAACCATAATTTTCCTTGCTTCATTTTTTGGTTGGAAACTTCACCAGATGGATGTGAAGATTTCCTTCCTCAATGGTGAGGTTGATGAAAAGGTTTACATATAGCAACCTGAGGGGTTTGTAATTCATGGGAAGGATTCCCATGTATGTAAACTTAAGAAAGCCTTTTATGGGATTAAGTAGGCCCCAAGGTCTTGGTATTTGAGGATTGACAACTATCTTCTGAGCTTGGGTTTCTCCAAAAGCAAAGCTGATCCCAACCTGTACCTCAATGTTTTGAAGAACCAACCATTTCTCTTAGCTCTCTATGTTCATGACTTCTTCCTTACTGGAGAGGAGAAACATATAGCTTGGTGCAAGAGGGAGCTCACTTCTGAGTTTCAAATGAAAGACTTAGGTCTTATGCACTATTTTCTTGGTCTAGAATTTTGGCAAGGGAAAGATGAGATCTTTCTTTCTTAAGGAAAGTACACAGTTGATGTATTACGGAGATTTTGTATGATGGACTGTAAGTCCATGTCCACTCCAATGGTGTCTAATCTAAATAATCTACATGAGTTGCATTCTGGATCAGATCTAGTGGATCCTACCATGTATATACAACTCGGTTCCTTGATGTATTTGATACATAGTAGACCAAACATATGTTATGCAATGAGTATCTTGAGTCAGTTCAAGCCTGATCCAAGACATAAACATTGGGTTTCTTCCAAGAATGTGTTTAGATACCTTTGAGGTACTATTTCTTATGGACTCAAATATGCCTCCAGTGGTAGACTGATGTTACTTGGATACGCTAACTTCAACCAGCGTGATAGTATTGTGGACCGAAAGAGTGCATCTGGATTTCGTTTTAGCTTGCGATAACCTATGATCTCTTGGTCCAGCAAGAAGCAGGTTTTCGTAGCCTAGAGTACTACAGAAGCAGAGTATATTAAAGGTATTACCACCTGCCGAGAAGTTATGTGTATTAGGAAGCTGCTTGCTGGGTTGTTCAGTGAGAATCTTGAGACTATATTCATTCATTCTCTCTGACAATCAGAGTTGCATTAAGCTCTTAGAAAACTTTGTGTTTCATTACATATCACTACATCAGAGACATGGTCTAGAGAGGTTCCATAAGACTTCAGTACATTGCTACTGGTGAGAACAATGTAGATATGTTGACTAATATTATGTATGTGACGAAGCATAGGTACTTCCGAGATAAGCTTGGCATGTCAGAAAATGCCTCCCTCATTGAGAGGGAGTATTACAGTTACAACATCATGATTCATTCTCCAAGTCAATCTTGTGAGTCAAGATTGAGCCTCGTGTGTCAAGGTAGTGCCTTATAGGAGCCTAAGTTGGACTCAGGAAACTTGGAGAAGAATATTGATTTGGACTTAAGAATGTTTAAGCTTCATGTCTTGAGGCAATTGCTTTGCTCGTCAAAGTGATGATGTTATACAGTCTTTTTAGTCAAGGCTAAGGTATTGTGTGTCAAGACAGATCCGCATGTGTTGAGGTGGTGCCTCATGTGTTGATGTGATGCTTTGCATGTCGAATCATGTATGGTGTGTGATGTAATACTAACCATGGTTGAGGTATTAAGTCTCCTCTGGAGATTGGCCACCTCTAGAGTGAATTACTTTAACATGTAACCACTTGGAACGATATATAGTAGGACAATATGATCATATCATTGGGAAAATTTCCTTAGTTTTTTGATATGATAATTAAGTTGGAACATGTGGACCATGCAATAAGACAAGATATAAATATAAGATGTGATAAGATATGAGACAATTCAAATTTCACATAAAAGAATTAATTAAGAGAGAATTTGAATTGTTAAACTTCGGTGAAGACTTCAGTAAATCAAAGGAGAACTCAAAAATATCACTACAGTGATGTTAACAAGAAAGAATAAGTTAAGAGAGTTAACTAAGTGATAACAAAGAAGATCTAGTTAACTAAATGTCACTGCATGACAACACTTATGTTAAACTAAAATATGACACTTGAGTTACGACACTTGCATTTCATAATCATTATAAGAGATACTTTCCTTAATAACTTTCTTTTTTAACACACTTAAGAATATTTTAAGTCATATATTCAACATTCAACAATTTATTCTTCTAGTAGTGAGCAAGAGAAAGAATTTCAAAAGGATGATAGTTCTAGTGAAATGCATACAAAATAGTTCCTCCCTCCCTACCTATTAATCAGAAACAAAGTTCAAAAGAAACGCTACGAGTCTATCTTATTTGAACAAATATTTGAGAAGGACAAAAAAATGATCATAGAACCATTGATCTTTAAGGAGGATTGGTCTTGGTGTACGTATAAAGCTTAGATGAGGTGTCAATATTGTCACTTCCATTGTTAAATATATACACAAAATCAAAGGTGGAATAGCATTGGGTATGGAATTGTTCATATCTAATGGATGGTATTTGATAAAACACTTGGTAACAAATTCCATTTCAAACCAATGTGATAATTTGCTACTTGTAAACTACATTGCGATAGTCATCAAGAGCTCTATCACATTTAAAATAAATAAACTGTTTTCGAACCAAATAATTTATAAGACTACAACCAAAATATAATATCCAAATCGTATACATATTTATTTAAAACAAAATTTGGATGAATTAGTCAAATAAATAAATGCAAAAGTAAAAGAAGTCATTTTCACTATTAAGGAAATGAAAGGAGGTGCAATCATTACACACTATCACTTTTATATGTTTTTTACTAAGGAATCATCATTCATATATATATATATGATGGTCATTAACATCCACTGAAGTCGATTTTAGTCTATCATACCTTTAAAAAGGTAATGAATCAATTGGTTTTCTTTATGATTTTATTTATGTGCCTTGAAATATTGTAGAGAAGCCTTCGTAGATGTTCCTAGATCACCATATTTTGATGACTTAAAAGGTTAGGAATGTCAGTATTATAGAAAATGTTTTGAAATTGTAATCTAATTTCAGTGTATGCAAGACATTTTAAGAGAAAGTGATTTTCATCTTAAACCCTCTTAGTGTAATCAGGATGACAATTTGTTTTTATCCCACAACATTTTAGGAATTTCCTAGCATCCTATTTGACTATGGAACTCTTGAGAGTTTGTTCTTATTTTAGCAATGTTGATTTTCTTTTTTACACTAATTAAAATAGATGGATACTTTTTATCTTGTAGGTTAGGGTTAATCATCTTCTTATAGTATCTTAATTTTTTCTTATCTTCTAATTCTTTATCGCACCACGACTTCTCCTTAAATTTAGATGTATTTTAATAATTTTAACATTATCACTATTTTGTAGATTGACCTCTTCCTTGATTCCCAATGATTTAGTTAATATTTGGCATCTATATGCCAAACTTGCTTATTAAGTCATAGGTGGTTTTGACTTGAGTTTGAAGCAATCTTAGGAAACCTCTTGTCTTTCATGTCGCTTATCTTTTTCTTATACATTAGGTACCTAGTCATAGCCATGTTCTCAATGTGGGAGAGGCTCACTTCTATGAGGGGGATAGGATAGCGTGTATTACCTTTAATTTTGAGATTATATGTTATTAAATGATTTTGGATTTTCTCTATCATTTTCCATGATTCTCTAGAGATGTTGTAGCCCCAAAATTCACATGCATAAAAGATAATAACAATGACAAGAGTCTCAAAGAGGAGTTTGTTTTTATCTGAAATTCAATAATTTACAAGTATTTTTATGTCCATAATAAGCTTTCCACCCTTCATTAATCCTTTTCGCAATGCTCTAGTTCCAATTAAGCTTGTGATGAAGATTGATTATGAGATACTATTGTATGATGTCACTTCCGCCAAGCTATTGTTGTCATATATGAAATTAGCATAAGTGATCTTTTGGATTTGATTATCATAACCTTTGTTTCGTTAGTGTTAACAATCATACATGTACTTTAGTAAAAATCCTTAAAAAAAAAATTTACTTATCGACATCATATGGAATATTCACAATAAGATATCATCCACTTAAACAAGATGAACGATGACACAACCCACTTCTTCCAAACAACCATCTAACTTGTTAATGTATATGTTAAAAAGGTTAGGGTATAGGCACAAACTTGCTTGACTCCTATATTACAATTAATTTCTTCCAACCATCCCTTAGAGTTCTTAAACTTGACAATAGCATTCTTGTACAACCTTGTTGTAGCACCTCTCACCTCGAAACGAAATTTTATCTCTTATAATCTATTCCAAATGTTAGTTTTGGGCACTTTCTCAAATGTTTTTTTAAAATTTAACAAAGCAACACAAAAAGATTGGTTTTATTATTTCAACACTCTTCAACAAGTTTCTATTTTTATATGAAGATAACCATTTTCTATTTTTATATGAAGATAGTGATTATATTTTGTTTTTATTTGATTTATAATGATATATTAAAAATAAAATAAAAAAATATTGGTTTTTATTAAAAGAAAAAAATTATAATTGAAAAGATTTGGAATTTTTTTATTTTATTTTTTACGCTAATGAGTTATTTTAAAAAATAATTTGAAATTGGAAAAAAATGAAAAATTACACTGATAGGTGTTTATATTAGAATTTGGGGTGGATTGGCACCTCTGTTTTTCCTAGATTGCAAGAGGACAAGGCATGTTTACGGTCGTTGTTCCAAATTGAAAATAAAAAAATTGTAAATAAAAAAGAATGTAAAAATTAACCGGTAGTTGATGCATGGATAACTAGTAGCTAATGTCTAGATAAGTTGTAGTTGATGCCTGGATAACCAACAGGTCATGGCAGATAACTTGTTTAACTAGAAGAAGGCGGGTGATAATAGGTACCTAAGGCATAGACAACCGGTGATTATAACTACGAATGGGAACAAGTAAGTAATAACTTGTTCGTAGCACTTAACTTATGGCCTATCAATATTCAGTGACCACAAATTAAGTGGCTATATTAATATTTACAAATATTCTCTAAAATATAAAATAGCATTTAATTCTATATTTTAAAGCAATCTAAAGATGTTTAGAAACATATTTATAAATATTGATACATTGTTTAAACGGTTCTATTAGATGTTTAGAATGGAATAAATGGTTATATGAAATGTCTAAAAGGGAATAGTAAGTATATATTATAAAGGGGAAGATGTTAAATTGTTTTTGATAATTTTTAGTTTGTAGAAAATATATTTTTTTTTTCTGTTTGAAATTTAAAAGAACTAAATTTTTTTAAACTAGTATTTGTTTTCTTAATTGAATCTATTATTTGTAAATTATTAAAATTTAATTATATATATGTTTGGAAAATATAACATCGTTTCAAATATATTTCACTGGCTTTTAATTAGATACATTACTTGTACATGTCAAATGAGTCTATACCACAAAGAAGAGTATAGTGACGCAATGGATAAGTGATGTACGAACATCAATAATACCCCTCTACAACAATTTATTTTTGTTTCGAAGTATGCTTATATCAATTTTGGATTTGTGTTAAGTATGGATTTCTTCTTTCTTTTCTCTTAGTGTCGATGATAAACAAATATTAAATTAATTAAATGGGTACTGAGTTTGATGGGAAAACCATGTTGTCACGATGGGCAATTTCATTACAAGGATTTTACTAAGGGATAATGACACGTCGTCTCTCTGGTTTTTTACATCATCAAATTTCTCGTGACATATTTAAATTTGGACGAATAAATCATGCATACAAATTTACTAATTAAATTAAATTTTTATATTATAAAAAATTAATTATTTTATATTAGATAAAAATAAATTAATTAATTAAGGGGTGGTAGGTGGGGAGGGATTCTCTATATACCGACGGAAATCAAGTCATCACTTTTTCATGGGGCTTGGGAAAGTTCACTAATAACCAAGCAAAAAGGTACAATTTATTTCAGGGTATAGAATACATCGTTTCTTTAGGTCTAAAAAATGTCTTGGTTGCGAGAGACTCCTTGTTGATAATCTCTTTAGCCATGAAAGGCATTATGATCAACGAGAGAATCATGGGTTGACTTCAATCTCACATTGTCAGTATGATGTGGCAAATTAAAGACATTAAGTTGGTGCACATTTGCAGAAGCAACAATCACTATGCAGACTGATTAGCAAATTATGCCACGACACTTGGCAAGGGGAATTGAAAGAGAATGTGGGTCACCCTAATCCTAGGTCGATCCCTTAAGTGTAATTTTGAATTTCAAATTCATGACATAAAATCAACTTAGGTGCATGCATCCCATCTAGTGGCGGTCTGATCGCTTAGCCGTGGGAATTAAAGGAACCTCCTCTCCAAGCATGGAAAATGATCAAGATGGTATAGGGGCTCATTAATATGGCAGTTCAACATGTTTTGAGGTAACAATTTGGGATTTTTCCTAGTTCTTAGGACTGGTTGGGGGTCAGCAAAGGCTTGTTTTGGGAAATTGTGACCTTGGAAATTAGGTCGACTTGGCTTCATGAGGGAGAGAGTATTCCATAGTTGGAAAACTATGTTTTATATCTTGTCTGTTTCGAGAACTTTATGAGTTTGAGGTGCTTTGTGGGAGAGAGTATTCCATAGTTGGAAAACTATGTTTTATATTCTGTCTGTTTCGAGAACTTTATGAGTTTGAGGTGCTTTGTCATGGTGACTGGAAAGGGACTACTTCAAGCATATCAAATCAAGAGCACTGGGTCTATTGGCTTATTTGTGGTGAAGTTGCATGGTGTGAGGCGGACCTCATAGTATTTCATGTTCGGTCTATGGATAATTCGGTTTTTTGGTGTTTGTCTATGGTTGGTCTCTTCTCAGGGAATTCCCTTATTCTTTTAGCATAGGGGTGAGTTTTAGTGCAACTGGTATTATGTGCATTCATGTCAAGTCACATCATGAATCTTGAGGAAGATGTTGTAGCTGAGATCATTACGTTGGTTGCGGAGTTTTGGGGCATGAAGGTTGACATCAAGGATCTCCATTCGATCCTTTGACTTTCCAATGTGGTTCGAATTCACAAATGGAGGGTGTTCTCTCGGCCATCCGTCAGGTAACTGAACATGTCTCCATTCTTGACCATAACTTTGACGATTTTGAACAAGAAGCTCGGGCGTAGAGTACCCAAATGGAAAAAGTTATATATGTTACAATTGAAACACATCATGTCTTGTTGGATGGAAGTCCATCTCCGGTGACCAAGAGTGTTGGCTCAAGAACCATAGATTAAGATTTAGTTTCCAAAATGATGGCATAATTGAAATTTTGAGCTCACCTACTCTCCGCGGGAAGAATTTGGCATGTCCAGGGCCGTGTTAAGTCTGATAGATGATTTTGTTTTTTGTTTTTTTTAAGGCCAATATGTAAGGATTTATAGTAGTAAAGCCCTTTTTTTTTTTATGCAAAGCAGTCTCAAGGTTTCTTGTAGATGATATTTGGATCATCAAAACAATAACACACATTGTAGATCTGGACTATTTTGGAATTTTGTATCTTTTTGGATGATTTACAATATCCTTTTACTAGCAAAACCACTTAACTTGTGGCTAGTGAACACCGATAGGTAACAAGTGAAGTGCCATGAACACGTTATTTGTTACTTGTTCTTTATGCTTAGTTGTAATCACATGTTTTCTATGCCTCAGCTACCTATTACCTTCTTAAGTTAAATGGGTTGTGTGTCATTACCTATTATCCATGCATGAGTTACAAGTTATCCATGCATGAGCTACCAATTATTTTTTATATTTCTTTTTATTTATAATTGTTTATTTTGAATATTGAACGATGACCATAAAATCAATCTAGAGAATACACTTGTTCCATCCCTCCTTCAATCTAAGAAAAGCATAGATAGTAGTCTACCCCAAATTCTAAGATATAAACATCTATAAATGTAAATATAGTAATATAAAAACTATGGACTTTTATTTAAAATAAATAAATTAATTAAATTATCATATTATAAAAAAATAATAATTTTATATTCTAGATAAAAATAAATAAGTTGTATTTTTAATGGTTTGTTATTTAATTTTTAATATTAATGTTGTATATGTAAAAAATATTTTTTATATTTCATTTTATTTATAATCGTTTATTTTGAATATTAAACACTCACCATGAAATCTCCATTTTTATATATAAAAAAATTTATACACTTGACGTTTAAGCTAAATCATAGTAAATGATAAATATTAATAAAAAATAGATAAACCTCAATTCCCATATATTTGAAAATTGATACATTCAACTTTTTCCTCCAAATCTCATCAACTTTTTCGTCCCAATCTTAGCACATGACGAATATAATAAATATTAATAATTAATATGATACATATTAATTATTAATTATTAAAAATGATTTTAAGAGAATATCAAGTCATTGCTTCTACACCTACTCTAACCTAATATTATCCTAGGGAATGGGATCCCACTTTCAATCATACAAGAAAAAGCGAAAAAAGGACTAAGTATGAATAAGGAAAAAGTTATTTTATTTCTTTAAAATTTTAAGAGATTATTTTAAATTTCTTTAAATTTTGAAATACTATTTTCCACTTAAAGGTCGATATGAATAATTAGTATGTCAGATTTAAAATGATATTCTCAGAACCTTTATAAATGGTTATATTATTTCTTCAAAATGACTCCTTATAAATAGTTACGTTATTTCTTTAAAATTTTACAATAATATAAGGAGACGTGATCAATTCCGCGGTTCAAGGTGAAAATTAATAAGTGTGGGAGTCATAAAATGATCTTCTCGCAACCGCTATATAAATAGTTACTAGCAGACCTGGTCAATTCAATGGAGGCCAGAAAATCAAACTTGAACCAGCCTGTAAACTTGAACCCTTGTACGGCGACCAACCCTAAAATACAAAAGTAATTAAGTCAATACAGAGGCGACCTAATATTTATTTTCTTTTATATAGATTTCTAGACCCTTCACTCTCTTTTCACTACCTCTCAAGTCACCGTATAGGAGAATACATAGAACTTGCAACCCAGGAATTTGGTAAAATTCTCACTCATTAAAAATGACGGTTTTGACATGTTTTTTTGACAGTGATTATGAAAACGGTTTTTTTCCTTTTTTTGACGGTTAAAAATGGCCCATGACAAGCATTTTGCCTGTCAAATTCCAGCTCTGCATAAAAGCTCTTAGCTTGCTATCTTTAGAGGAGTTTTTAAAGAGAGTTGTTTAAAAATTGAACTATTTAGATGAGATAGTTATTTTTGGTTGAAGGTTTTTTTTTTTTTTTTGGTAAAATGGAAATTTAGATGTGTTTTATTGAGCTTTTTGATACTAGAAATGGATTCAATATCTTAAAAAATCTAGACACCCAAAATTCTAAATTTTAACCGTGGTTAAGATAAAATTTGTTCTTGAAAAATCATCTATTCAGTAAAATTGTTAGATTACATATTTCTTACTTTTGTATGTGTTCCTCCACCTAAGCCCCTGGTGCCTTTGCCTTTGTTTGAACATATAGTGATCCAGAGCGACAAGTGTTTCCTACGTTAAAAATCCATGCCAATTTGTAGAAGGGATCAAGTCTTTCCTACGTTAAAAAGCCATGCCATTTAAATGTGCTAGAGCACAACTTTAGGTAACAACATTGACTTTCTTGTGTAAGCTTCTCAGAATTTTCTCACGCATCTACTTTAAAAAGGGAACTTCTCTCCTTCGATTCCCACGCCTCCGACGATTTCTCCCTCTTCATAATTCAAGTCATAGACTCAGGCAGGAAGCCCAACGTAGCCATTTACTATTCACTGCTTGCTCCATATTGCAGCCGGAAATAAAGCATGCAGAGATCAGATCAAACAGTTTGTGTGACTGGTGCAGGGGGGTTTATTGCCTCATGTCTTGTCAATAAACTCCTCAGCAAAGGCTATAAAGGCTATACTGTCCGAGGTTCTTTCTACTGTCAAATGCAAACACGTTTTGGAAGGATTTTGTTTGAATAGAGTGAAAATCTCTAGTCCCGTGTATCGTGCTAGTGTCGTATGGTATTGATCTATTTATATCTTGGACCCCAACAAGCCAAGAAAACCTACACAAATGACAACCATCGATGTTAGTGTACATATACTTAAATGTTAGTGTGCATTTTTTAAAATTGACAATTAATATAAATTTAAAAAATCATGTACATACCTGTGCACATCTTTTGATTGTTGATTATAATCATGGCTTAGATGTAATTTATACCATTGGACAACCTCTGCAGCTAAATGAAATTATGCAGAAGAATGGTTCATTTTCCATCTTCGAACTGCTCTTTTTATGCATGCTCCTTCACCATCATGTTCACCTTTTCTGTCCAGTTTCAAAGAAATTCTAGCGATGTTTAATGTTCAATGTTTTATGAAGTCGACATAACCAATAAAATAATCATGAAGATTTAAATTGTCCCGCACATCCATCCGACCATATCCAATGTTCATTGAATTTAACTTAATGTCCTTATAGTGAATCGTAGAAAATATTTTCAATACAATGCTGAACAAAATGTGTATCGTGTGTACGATCATCGCTGATATAAAAGTGTTATTCTTTAATCACATCTCGATTGTCACACTTGCTTTCAATGCCATCAACATCCTGTTGAGAATGTCTACATAGAACATGGACAAATATCGAAACTTGGTCAGAATGATAGTATTCACTCTGTATCTCTTTTTGTGTAGCAAATGTGTAGTTTTCTGCAAAATCAACCATTGACAAAATTGTTCCTGGTGGAAAAACTTCACGAGACTGTTTGGATTGAAGGTCTTGTCATCGTGCTCTATGTGAATGCTTGGTGTATTTATAAATTTCACTTTCAAATTTCTTGAGAAAATCTGTCACACTATTTTATCTTCTCGCAAATCAATTCTTTTGGAATGTGCATCACTAGAACTTGTAACATAACCGATGTATTCATATCTTCTCCAATCAACGGTTACATTTGACAGCGAGTGATCATTATCGATAGGATATCTATTGTGGAATAAGACCAGATTTCCACAACGATGACAATGTTTTCCATTGACACATTTCTTATTATAAAATACTTTATCGTGATCTCTCTCACATAGAGTTTGAGATATGAATTCACGTACTGTGGGCGGAGGTGGTGAATTTGTCCAAAACATTTTACCAAATTCAAGAAACATGTTATAATATAATTGAAATTGCACATGATAATGGCAACAACATGTGTCACGTATAGTAATAGGTCAAACGTACCATGGTTTTTGATGCACAAATGTAGTGATTGACATATTAATTCCACGATGATCTTCCTTGAATTTATTGAACAATTGTACTTGTGTCATATCCATTATATGTTTTGGACTACTTTCATATACCCCTCGTGATACTCTTTGTCATATCACATCCCTTGAATTTGGTGAAACTCGAGCATGTGCCAACCAATATTCTCGTACAATATCTTTAACCCCTACTCCCATTCTATCTTTGTAAGGCTGTTTACAAATAATTGCCCAGCAAGCAAGTTCATCATTTTCATCTATTTGCATTCTGAATTTGCTATGTTTGTATAATGTCTTTCTTGAGGTTCCAACTGCGTTTGTTAGTTGCGTTGTCAAACGTTTTTGTCTAGTACTAGCTGAAACAATTGCTGTCTAAATTTCTCTACGTGCAGCACTGATATCTTTCTTCTTGGATTTTCCAAATTTTTTTATTGCATCACCTATATTTTCTATCACATTATGTTTCAATTTTGACTATTTTGTCGCCTTGTGAATACCCAATAATGACGTAGCACCTTCTAACTTCTTGGACACTAATAAACATCTCAAAATTTGTGTTTGTTTTGCTATTGAATAATCCTTTAGAACATCATCATAAATTTTTTTTGCACGATATCATGCAACATGTATAGATTTTTTTTTCCATATTTGTTGCAATCAACGTTTTTTAACATTCCATCATCAATGGTGAAAGCACCTATACATCAAGTTAAATTTAATTTAACATAGATCTTAAAATACAATTCATTTTAAAAAATGAGTTTGGAAAATACATGATATATATATACCAGGTCCACTTTCTGGATATTGAACTTGATCTCCAATATTGACTTCATCGACATTAGCATGTAAATCACTATTTACATCTTCAACAATGATCTCTTCAACTTCAATTTGCTCTTCTTGTACTCTATTTTTAATTTCCATTTCATCAACATTATCATGTAAATCTGTATTTATATTTTTAATAATTGTCCTTTGCGTTTCTGCAGGCCTTGTTTTTTTGGCATGATATTTGAGTTTTTTTTTTTCTATTATCATCATCATCATCACGTTTACAAACATATTTTCTTTGATGGTTTCTTTTATTGCCCATGATTGTTTAATCTATAGATGACGAATTAAAGAATCATCACTTTATAGTAAAAAAACAAAATTAAGATTTAAAAACAGTTACAAAATTTATAAACACATGAACAAAAATTTACTTTATCTTATCAAAATCTTGTAAGAGTATTTTGAAGAGAAACTCATTGGAAAGAAATTTCCTTTGAAAAAACCCCTTGAAAAGAAATCTCTTTTGAAAAAAACCTTCTTTGAAAGAAATAATAACTCTTTGACAATAAATCACCTTTGAAAAAATCCATTGAAAAAGAATAAGAACACCTTCTAGAAAAATCTTCTTTGTAAAACCACTGGAAAAAAAATTTCTTTGAAAAAATACCTAGGAAAAAAACTTTTTTTGAAAAAACCACTTGAAAAAATACTTGGAAAAAAAAACTCCTTTGCAAAAATATCTTGGAATTTTTTTTATAAAAAAAACCCTTACAAATAAATAACTCTTTTGCAAAAATAACTTGGGAAAACGACTCTTTGAAAAAACCTCTTTCAAATAAATAAGAAGGAAAAATACATCTCCTTTGCAAATATACTTTGAAATAAAAGTTTTTTTACAAAAATACCTTGGAATAAAAACTCTATAAATGCACCCTTGGGAAAGAAACATTTTTTTAAAAAACTACTTCGTAAAAAAAACCTACTTTGCAAAAATATCTAGGAAAAAAGATACTTTGAAAAAAGCCTCTACAAAGAAATAACTCATTTGCAAAAATATCTTGGGAAAACAACTCTTTGAAAAAACCCCTTTCAAATAGATAAGAATGAAAAATACAATTCATTTGCAAAAATAACTTTGAATAAAAACTTCTTTGCACAAAATGCCTTGGAATAAAAACTCTTTAAATGCACCATTTAGAAAGAAACCTTCTTTGAAAAAAAGACTTGGAAAAATACTTTGTAAAAACAAACTCCTTTGCAAAAATATTTTGGAAAAAAAACACCTTGAAAAAACCCATTGCAAAGAAATAAGAAGTGCAAAAATAACTTGGAATAAAAACTCCTTTACAAAAATGCCTTAGAAAAAAACTCTTTGAATGTACCCCTTGGAAAGAAATAGGAAGAAAAATACCTTGTAAAAAAAACTCCTTTTGCAAAAGAAATCTCCTTTGAAAATCCTTTCAAAAATATTTTGACCAGAAATATGTGAAATTAAAATGTGCGAAAATAATGAATGTATTTAGTTTCATTTATACAAGTATAGACAACGTATTTTTTTCTTTTTGGCCAACGAAATTTTTTTGCGTTTGGTTGTTCTGTCGAATAACCTTTATTGTAAATAACGATTCCGTTACGGAAAAAGGTTATTCGGCCAAATAACCTCTGAAACCTGAAAACTTTACGGTTTTGTATAGTTTTCAGGTTTCTCCATTTTTGGAAGGTAAAAACAATCTCTTACACTACAAAGTGACTGTCATACTTGATACCATTAGTTTCATCTTTGAATCTACTTTCTGTATGTATAGATTTTGTTGTGTATAGGTGAGAATTGATATTTTTAATTTTTTTTTCTTAACATGTGTCGAGTTTGGTTTCATCTCTTTCAAAATGTGATGAAATGAAAAATACATGGTTTAAAAAATACACCACCCAAAAAATTAAAAAAAATGGTGTAATTAATTGGCGTGTCTACTTCAAAAGGGTATTCGTAGATTTTTTAGTTTTATAGTCAATTGAGAGAAAAGCTTTGCGACACAAAACATGTTGAAAATCGACAAGGTTTCCCCATTGATCGAATTCAAAAACATATAATAAATAGTATATAGATCCATTGGTTACAAACTGATAGTCGTACAATAGTATATTGTGTGTAGATTGTCGTAGCATATTTTGTTTATGCAAACAACAATATTAACAATGATTTTACGTTTGCGACAAAATATGACTATTTTGTAGTCCTTTCATTTTTTAAGAACACACTGTCAAACATTTTCCAAATCGACATATCAAATCTCAATAAAAAAAATTGAAAAAATTATGAATAGAAAGCTAACATCATTCTCTAAAAGTTTTATTTTTAATAAAAAGTGAAATTCTAAACAAAAATATCACCTGTATTCGCCCAAAGTTGAAAAACATGAAAAAATTAAACTTATTTTCTCACAAGACCCCTCAAAATAGACACCCATCTTCATGGATTCACCTACAACAATTCCAATAGAGGATTTTCAACACAAGGGATGGGTCTCTAGACCTCGAGCATGGTGATTAAAAATATAATGATTATTAGGACCTAAATGAATATTTGCATGCTCATGAGCCATGAACAAGTCATTGAATCACTACACAAGCTCTCTAAACGGGATACATGACCTTTGTTTTGGATATGGATTCCATTTGGAGGTTTTGTGCACTAAGGATGGGTATTTAGGTATTGACAATGATAAGGTGAGGACATATGAGGCTTCAAATCGAATATAAATGTTTTAAGGATATTATCCATCAAGATTCCCTCAACCCCCAGACATGCCCTTTAAAAGAATTTTTTATCTTTGAGTGTGATATGGGTGCCAACATGAGGTTTTGACTACTAAGGATGGATCTTGGCATCTTGACCATGGTTGAGGTGATGACAATGAGGTTCATATGACTCCAATGAATCTTCCATGGATCATGGAGTAAAATGATGTCTTGAACCATTGAGTTGACTATGTTCAATATCTGTCTTAACGCCAAAAAACCCAAGATACTTAAATTACAAAGAGTGATTATCAATATTACCAAAATATTGAAGACATTATCAACACTAAGGGTCTATGCCAACTTATGCAAATAGTAGTTTAACACATTAACCATGCTTTCATTAAAGGCACATACCAACACACAAAGAACGATCCATATGTAACTGCATTAATAATTCTCTTTTATTGCTCAATCCAATTGCACCTATGCACACCCCTTATGTTTGAACTAATTCAAGTGATATGGTTAACCCTTCCATCCAGGCACACATATGAACTTCTCATATATCTATGTTAATTTGATATATGTGATGCAATACTTGTTAGAATTGACTATTATAACCATTACAAGGTTAAGTATGGAAGAAGTCATTGTCTCCTATTTATTTTTTTGTAGCCCTAAAGTCACAACACTTTGTAATGTAAATAGCACTCTTTAGTTTGCTTGGTTAGGTATGTTGTTGCTGAAAGGAAAACATGCAAGACCCATTCAAATACAAGAGATTCATATTGAGGTCACAGGGTATCTAGAAATAACATCTATATGTATGTGAAAACTTTTCCATGACATTGTTATTGACGACAAAATCATGTATGCAAAAATGTAATCAAAGACAAAGTCATATAGACAAGTGCAGATCCATCTATTAATATGCAAAAATAATCCAATCATGTACATTTTTTGGAAAAATGGAACATCATTCCCAACATCTATATAATGGCAACTCGTTCTCTATACAAAATATGACAACTCGTACCCTATAAAAAATATGACCGATCGTGCCCGATACAAAATATGGAAAATCATGCCCAAAATGCCACATCGTGGCTAGTGTACATAAGAGGGTCTCTCAATCCTCCTGCCCACCCTTAGAGCTCCCAGGTGCATCTCCAAAATTGATCTTCCTCTTCTTCATGCTAGAGGAAGTTGGGTCCTTCGGGCATCTTGGACCACGTCCCCCTGAGGCCTGAAACGACAACAATAATATGTTAACTTTTTCTAGCAATTATACAAGTGTAAAACATAATTTAAAAATAAAAATAGTTTTCAAATCTTAGATAACTCACCGCATGCGAGACTGTAAGTCATGAGGGGTCTCCCTCCTTCGTGCTCCTAGTCTCTCAGCAATGCCACCCTGCAACATTTAGAACAATCAAATAAATGATGAAATTAGATGCATATAGTAATTTGTGTTAAAATTCAAAGAGATTTTCATAAACTAGTCAATCTCACCGTGAACACAACCGGCTGGTCTTCAGGGCTGGCGGATGGAGCAGTCGGCTGGACAACCTGCTCCGATGCTATGGTGGACGATATAGGGGAGGATGTAGCCACATTGATGGTGGCTACACCACTAGGGGGCACAGTGGAAGAAGGAGGCATGGACTGGGGTGGGCGAAGTGGAAGTGCATGTGTAGGGCTGTAAACCCCAGCTAGCTGTAGTATGGATCGTGGCACCCTGGAAGGGGAAGCGACTGAGGTGGGGGAATGTGGGGGGGGGGAGAGGTCTGTGTTGTGGTGGAGGGATGGGTGACTGTGGTTGGGTGGTGTGTCGTGGTCGGATGGGGGAGGGTGGGAGCATGGGAAACGGATATGGAGGTGGAGCTGGATATGAAACGTAAGGGGGAGCTGGATGGAACTGTGGTGCTATATAGGAGAGGGGGGATGGATGTAAGGGGGTGGGGAGGGATGCATGGAATGGGGCATGTATGCCAGGGGATACAACTGGCATATAAGGTATCCAAAAGGTCGGAGAGGGAGGAATAACGGCACTGCCAGGCCGAGGTGCTCGCACTTGCATACACATTTATAACCTCATAGCTTAATATAGAAAAATATAAATATACACGGACAAGTCATCATATTTGAAATTAAATTTATGCTTTAATACACACGATACCTGCACATGTGGAGATCTGCTAATCCCCGGTGGCGATGGCTGGTCGCTGGAGCCTGCGGACACCTGTACAAACACTACAATTTTTAGACTGAATTTATAAAAACAATATTAACAATATTAAACACAATGCAAATGAGAATGACAACGATGGTAACATGACTACAATTCATTTATATTCAATTTAGATGATAGTGGTTTGATGGGCTTTGGATATTATATAACGTTTTTATTGTATTGGTGTAGTCCATTTGTTCAAGACTTGGTAAAGAACATGGTTGTGGGGATTGTGTCCTTTGACCCACAATGGATTGGGCCCATGATAATTTGGCAAAGAAGGTTGACAATTTATGCTTGAAGTGTTTGATGGCCAAAGTTGTCATTGATGACAACACGTTAAGGACAAAGGGGTAAGTGATGACATGGAAAAGACTTGACTGGACAAATGGTAAACATGACAAGCTTTGATGACTTGACAAGTTGCAAGCAAGCATGACAAGTGTAGAAGACTTGACAAAGTGGAGACATGACAAAGGATTGATGACAAGGACTTGATAATGACATTGATGACAATACATTAATGACAAAGACATGGAAGAGTTAAGAACATGGAGCATAAACATTATGGCAAGCACAATGGATATGGTGACATGGCTTGAGGGATGGAAAAGGTGACAAGTATGACAAACATGGCTAGCATCAAACATGGCAAGCATGACAAGTGTTTATGACAAGCATGGAAGAAGGACATGGCAAGCTAAGGATAAGGTGACATGGCATGGCCATAATTAAATAAATCATATTTGATTTATTTAATCATCTTAACGATAAATAGAATACAAGTTTCATTTTTAAGGAAGCAATGTGTGAAGATTTTGGGAGATTGAGGAGAGCTTGATGAATATGGTTGTTTATTATTGTCATTGATGAAAACATTAATGGAAAAATTTAAGCTTGAAGAACAAATGGCATAAGGACATGGAAACAAAGGTTGATTTGGTGGACAAAGTGATGGGCATTGGAGCCATTGGCACACCTATTGATCCAAGAGTCAAATGACCCATACTGTGGTCATTTGATGATGATTTGGATAAGGAGAGTACATGCAAAGATAACTTGGATGACATGGTGACAAATGGAAAAGCATCAATAACACACATGGCATTGGTCAAGCACAGAAAGAGCAAGCAAGCATTGGATGGTAGTCCAGGATGAAGGACACTGCGGGCATCACCAAAACTCCAGCTGCGGGCTCATCATTGTTCAAGTAAGAATGACATATTTTGGAAATTTCTCTCCCATTTCTATAATCATTAGAGTTCTAGGATGCCTAAAGTGAACATGAACATATGTTTCTAGTTTTCTTAGGTTTTCATGTTTTATAAGGTTTCATTTTTGTTTGGTTGGATTATATGAACTTATAGCTCTCAAATAATTTAGACAATATGATAAACACAACTGTAAAATACAATGATAATATGGTAATTACTCAATGCTAATTAATTTGTAATTACTGAACACAAATTAATTGTAACAGGATCTAATTATTCAAAGTAAAGAAGTTACCTGTGTGTATAGTGCCGCAATCTCCTCTGCTGCTGCCATGGCTCGATCAAGGAACTGATGTCCTCCCACCTAGAGGATGGAGACTCGGCCCTGAATAACTGTACATTAAAACAAATAAAGTCAACAATATGTAATTCAAATTTAAATATATTGAACAATACAATATCAAATAAAATACAACAAATACTTGAACATTAAATAAAACAATAGCAAACTTGGTCCATGTAGCTCCCTGTGGCATGCTGCTGCGTAGGACCATGGCAAGAATGACCACAATGAGAACAATGATGTGCCATTGTTCCAGTAGAACTAGAAGGCCCCGCTTGGGTTCTACCTGTACCTGGCATGTCCCGGCCACTACCCATAGACGGTGCAGCTATGTCTGTTTGATCGATGTCCTCCTAGCTCTGTGAAAACATAGCCACAAATTTGGTATGTCTAAGCAAATGATGTGTGGCATGCCTAATTGAGTCATCAATCTCATCTAGGCCGCTACCAAACCCCAGTGGCTGAGGAGGGGGGTTTGGCTCTCGCGTGCGCGTCACTTTTTTTTTCCTGCTCACGCGCTTCAATTGCGATTCTTTTGGGTACCAGCTTCATGCGGGTACCCATATTCTTTTTGTATATGAATTTGCAAGGCTCTAGCTCAATGGTAGAGCATCTGCATTATATAATGCAGAAGATTGGTGGTTCGATTCCACCGTTCCTTATCATAAATATTTGCATTTTATCACTATTGCATAGAGGGAGTATTATGACAATATTTGTGTAAATTGTCTCAACTTAAGACAAAAAAAATTTCTAGATTGTCTTAATTATTGTCTTTTAAGCGAGTGTCTTAAACTATTGTCTTAAATTTAGGACAATATTTGTTGTCTTAAATTTAAGACAATAGTTTAAGACACTCACTTAAAGACAATAATTAAGACAATACACAAATTTGGTTTTGTCTTAAGTTGAGACAATTTACACAAATATTGTCTTAATACCCCCATCTATGTAGTAGTGATGCTTGCTTGTAAACGATAGCCTTCAGTCTTCTTCCTGTTGTATTCATGAACTAGTCATTCCTTTTTATTTCCTTGGGCCAATTTTCCTTGTGAATCTCCGCCAGCTTCATCTTTCTCCTGAACTGCTGCCTATCAAACTAGTTCATGTCTTCCACTTCCTCTACTCCTCTTTATAATGCACAGCTGCTATATTATTCTATTTTATTTTTTCCATTTTTCAATATTAGATATTCTAGTTAGTTCATTTTTTACCCTTAAACTTATGATGGTATGGCAATGCATACGATTCCCCTGAATATGATTCCCTCTCCATATTACTATGATGAGACTGTTGCTTCCACTTACTTCACAGCCACACACGCTGATACACGAGGTACCTTCCTTCACTTATGCACTCGCATTTTCCAGTCATTTAACCAAAATATATGGACCAGCTATATTAGATGGCTCACCTTTTCAAAAAGGTTTGGTATCTATGCCACCACTTGCACCAGATGAGAGCTTAATTTGCACAGAGGGTAGAAGCTAGTGGGGTTGAAAGCTATGCATCTTGGTATTCAACTTACGTCGGAGACCAACTCGTCGTAGGATTCTTTTGGGTGACATGTTCGCTAACCAATCCACTTAGCATTCAAACCATCAACTTTAGCCATATCTAATAGAATGAGTTATATAATTACACTTTTGTCAAGAAGGCAACACCCTTATATTTAGGAATGGAATTGTTCGCTCATTCGCCCGGTTGTCTATCTGGCTAGAAAGCAAGAGGATGACAGGAAAACAGGAAAGAAGAAGCACCTGATATAAATTGCTAATCTATTACTAAATATAGCTTCTGGGAACCTCGAACTAAATAAAACCTGCAAGAAAAAGATCTAATCTGATAACTTGTAAAGGAAAGCGGGAATGAAAGAAGGTGGGAGACTTTTACTGGAGCTAATCGAGAACCATTGTGTTGATGTATATGTAACTTTGGAATGTATTTCACATATATGTATATTGTATTCCTATAAAGATGTTATTATTCCTCTATACGGAAGTGGTTGTATTCCTATAGAGATGTTATTATTCCTCTATACGGAAGTGTCGTCATATATATTGTAAGTGTCGTAACTTATACTTGATGGGTTATTAGACCACCTTGTTGGGGTCGGCCCTGTATAAGTCATGTGGGTCAAAGGGTTATTAGACCACCCTATTGGGGGTCGGCCATCTGGGTCAAAGGGTTATTAGACCACCCTAGTGGGGGTCGGCCCAGTCAGCATTATGTTAAGTGGTTAAATTGAGGCCGACCTAATCGAGTAAAGGTCAAGTCAAGTTAGTGTATAAATAGAGAGTGTGTCTCTCTCATTTTACACATTCTATTCTCTCACTCACACTTTGGAGAGTGGCGCACTTGTGGAGGAGGAGGCTCTGCTACTAGGAGAAGACTATCTCTTGTATTCTGTTTGTATCATTGCTCTATCTATCTCTGAGGAAGTTATTGGGGGTTTTCACCTTTATGGTTTTCCCCAAGTAAACTATGTGTCTCTTGTGTGCTTGCATTATTGTGTCCATGATTGATATGTTGTAGATTTGTTGTACATGTTGTTCTCTCGGTTAAGATCCTAAATCAGATTGAAGTAAATTCTGAAAATTTAACATGGTATCAGAGCTAACCTGAAAGAAGGCATGATATGGCATGTATGACACTTGTTGCACTTACAATGCTAGGGCTTAATATAGAAAAAACCAGTCATCATAGCACTTTCGCTATAAATCCGTTTTGGCGAAGTTTTTGGATATGAAACTTTTATAGGTAGAAGATCAGATCCCCATGTACTTTTTGTCCAAAGGAAAACCTCTAATTCGTTGTACTTTGTGATTTATGATCTGTACAATATAGGGTTTCTGCCTCTTCCAGATCTGAGTCAAAATCAAGTGACCTTGGGAAAAAGGTCATAACTTGGGCTAGGAAGCTCCAAATAAAATTTTGTAAAAAGTGACAGGCAGTACACAGACTTTACTATCTCAGAAAACGTTTTCAGAGGCCGAAGTTGAACCAGTGACACTTGGCACGCCGTACAAGTTCGCTCTTTTGTATTATCCCATAAATAGGTCATGTTGCGACACTTGGCATAACTCTCTCTCAAAGAATCCAATTGAGGTCAGACCTATTGGGATGGAAAGAAAACAGTTCGGGCTATCTCAAGAAACGTTTTTAGACCCTGTGGATCGAAAAGTTCGGAGTTACACCAGAAACAATCAGGTACATATTTCTGTCAAAACAGAATTATTTTTTAGTACCTTCATTCATGGCTTCCAGAATTTAGGGCTTCGGAGAAAGTTGGAATTTTTGTAATCGGAGACCACGGATAGATGCTACTCATCAAAATCAAAATTTAGAGACCAAGATCATATTTTTTGGTTGGGCAGGAGGCTGGGTTGACCAAACCCCAGTTCGGGACTTTGATCGGAAAGATGGAAAATTAGGGCTTCTGCAAAAATTGGAATTTTGGAAATCTGTGACCAGAGCTGGAAGCTCCTCATAAAAATCGAAGCTTAGAGTTTTGAATCAAATCTTTTGGTTGGGTGAAGCTCTGGGAAACTCAAACCCTAATTCAGGGTCCTCCCTAGTGAATCCAGAAATCTAAAAGGCAATTTCGAGGGGTGAAACTTTGCAGTTTTCAAATTCTAAATATACCAACTTGATCAGCTCATCAAGGCGCATATTTCTATCCTTTCGGAAGTTTGAAATTCAAAGTTTGAATTTTTGGGGTTTCTTTGACAAACCCTAATCCAGCTCCAGGTCCAGTTCTTGCAAATCAAGTGGATTGGGTTAATCCTAGAAGAAGATGGATTGGTCACCTGCATAAGTGAAGAAGTTCATGTTTCAGAGGGAGATGAGGCTAAGGCCTTCCATAAGAATATTACAAGCAATCTTGACAGGTATGGCTTACAGGTATGTTTCGAATTATGTTCATGGTTAAGTTTATGATATGTTTGTCTTCATATCATTACAGTATAATCTTGATTAATTACTAGACTTGTCATATTACCTTAATAGAAGATATTCATTGATTAAGGTTTTGACACTTATGATTGTACTAATGCATTGTGATGTTGTATGAGGTTTATGTTGTTTGCTAACACAAAAGGTACACCAAGAAAGTCAAATCATGTTCTACTTCAAGAACATATGGTCATGGTGACATGAAGACAAAGATTCATCCATTGTCATGGATCACATAGAAGATCTAATTTCGAGGTATGTATAACTTGGTTCTACAATGCTTAACTTATGAGACATGCAGGTTACTACACAAGTCACTGAAGAGAACCAGAAGACATTATGCGGGTATGTTAGACATAACTAGCTAGCATGCTAATCCAGGTATGTTTTTCCTATATCAAGCTAGAATCCTACCTTGTGTTAGGATCTTATATTGTTGTGTTGTTGATAATGATTATTCATGAAGTCATAGGTTTGAATAATCATGGTTGTATGCATATTATGTTTCTTACCATAATTGATGATATGACTAACCAGAAGAATCATGAAGGTATAGGTTTGAATAATCACGAGTTTTATGCATATTATATCTCTTATCTTGATTGATGATTCAACTAACCAGAAGAGTCCTATGATCAAATAAGAATATGTATGAGTAAAACAAGACTTCCCTGAAACCTTGAATACTGATGTTTATTATCTGTGAATGATCATGAATATACATGTTTAAGATTATTGTGTTTTGATAGTATTAAGATTATACTAATAAATGTGTGATTATGTATGAGACCTCAAGGATAACACAATGATGATACTAATAAGCATGCATAGTGATTAAGGATGGATGTAAGTTCAAGGACAGGTAATCCAGGAAGCAAAGATCAAGAGGGAGCACACTCCAGTTGTTCCTACAAGAAAGCAAATGAGCACACTTCAGTAGTTTCTGCAAGGATGCAGATATTCAGAGGGAGTTGACCACTTCTCACAATCTACATAAGAATGGAGTTGCAGAAAAGAAGCAAAGACTGAGAGGGAGTCAACCCAACAAACAAACAAAGATAAGTATTTGAATTGTCATTACTTGCATATTTTATTTTTAAAATAATACTGCTCAATAATGTATATACTAATGTTCCTAGAATTAGGTTGTGTATTATGCATATTAGAATAGTTGCATTGATGAACAGTATACTACTAATATGCATGGGTAAATGGCCTATGGCACTGTACAACATTCCATTGCTACTTATATAGAATGAAATCTCTTTGCTGACATGTTGGGAGTTGTGCACACTCTTAACAATGTTCTGGTAGAGATTGGAAGGCATCTAGAAAGTTACGGGATATGGATAAATGTTGTATTGAAGCATTGGCTAAGATAATTGCATGACTGTATGACATATTTCTTTATGTGTAAGAATTTGTTCTGAAAACTATGAGATGTTTTCTAATCATGCAATTTAACTTGTTGTGTAGGAAAGATCGTATGCCATCACCTACAAAAGAAGAACTACAACATTTGTTCAACAACAAAATTAGCTATTGAAGATATTGAAGTTCCCAGGATATGGGAAGAATGCCATGATCCGTCGATCATGAAGAATGATGTTTGGGATGTAGTCCCAAGACCTGAAGGGAAGTTTGTTATGACTTCCATATGTATCTATCAAGATCAAGCATGTTGCAGATGGCAGCATAGAGAAATATAAAAGTGATGAAATAAAAGATACACTAGATGGATTTCAAGACAGCTTTCTTGAATGGTGTAGTTGAAGAAGAAGTGTATGTGGAGCAGCCACTTGGTTCTGAGACACATGACAGGAAATCATATATGTGCAGAACTTGGTACGGTAGGATAGGCATATTTCTATCCAGTTTGGTATTTACCAAGAGTAAAGCGGGTTCCAACCTTTACTACAAGGTTGAGGTAGGAAATCTAGGGATACTCTTATTGTATGTGGATGACCTGTTTGTAACAAGAGATGATAAATTGATTGCCGACACGCAGCGGAAGCTTGCAGCCGAGTTCGAGATGAACGACTTGGGGATGATGCACTATTTTCTTGGTATGGAGGTGTGGCAGAGTACAGATGGAATCTTCCTTGGACAAGGGAAATATGCAGTAGAAATTCTGAAGAGGTTCGGGATGATGGACTGCAAGGCTATGGCCACACCTATGGCATCAAACCTGAAGCTTTTGTGTCATGCTTCATCTGATCCGGTCGATGTCACGATGTATCGTCAGATGATTGGGTCCTCTATGTACTTCACGAACACGAGACCAGATATTTGCTTTGCGGTGAACACATTGAGCCAGTTCCTGACAGATCCGAGAGATGTTCACCTGGTTGATGTAAAGAATATTCTGAGGTACCTGAAGGGTAAAGTTGATTATGGGCTCAAGTATGATGTGAATCAAAAGTTTAACTTGCAGGGTTATGTTGATTCAGATTGGGTAGGTAGTGCTACAGATAGGAAGAGCACTTCTGGGTGCTGCTTCAGTATGGGATCAGGTGTGATCTCTTTGTTTAGCAGGAAGAAGTCCTGTGTAGCACTGAGTACAACCAAAGCAAAGTATGTTGCGACAGATGAGCAGGTTGCAGATGTATTGACCAAGCCATTGGCCAGAGTGCAGTTTGAGTACTTCAAATATAGGCTTGGTGCACTTCAAATCGAGGTTCATTCCAAAGGGAAGTGATGAGTCCGGAAGATGCAGATGCACATGAGCTTTTCTGACATGGTTGATGTGTTCTCCCATGGTCGTGATGTAATTGATGAGCCATTCTCACATGGTGGTAGATGTGTTCTCCCGTGGTGTAGATGTAAGGGCTGGAGCCATTCTCACATGGTGGTAGATGTGTTCTCCCATGGTGAAAAAGTAAGGATTGGAGCCTTCCTCGAATGGTGGTAGATGTGTTCTCCATGTCGGTGGTGTAAGTATTGGATGATGTGCATATGGGATGTGCTTCGTGGACGATGAGATGATCTGAAGAAGACGATGCTATGATGATCAGGAGGATCATGGATGATGAGCATCAGGACGATGCTCCAGTTACTGCTCTATATTTATATGTACGCATCATGTTGGATGCTAGATATGATCAGTTGGATCATTTATATGTATATGTATATGTACGCATCATGTTTGATGCTGGATATGATCAGTTGGATCATTTGTATGTATTTTGTATATGCATCATGTTGGATGCTTGGATCATGTATCTGTATATGTATCAGGTGGATACATTGTATGATCAGGTAGATCATGTATGTTGATATGTATTAGGTATGATCAGGTGGATCATACATTTGTATTTGTATCAGGTGGATACACTGTATGATCAGGTGGATCATGTATTTGTATTTGTATTAGGTGGATACACTGTATGATCAAGTGGATCATGTATGATGATATGTATCAGGTAGATACTTGGTATGCATCAGGTGGATGCATTGTATGATCAGGATGATCATGATGATGAGCTTCAGGATGTTGCTCCAGATGATATGTATCAGGATGGTACAGTGATGATGATCAGTGTGATCATGAGCATCAGGATGATGCTTTTTGTGATGATGATCCGTTGGATCATGAGTATCAAGTTGATACTTGGAGGTCAGAGATGATATGTGGCAGGTTGTGCAAATAGCATGTAATCAGTCCTGGGAGATCTTGCCGGTCGTGCTGCGGCACATAAATGTTCTTGGGATACTCTTTCCGGTATTGCTATGTAGTATGTAATCAGTCCTCAGATATCCAATAGGTTGAGCTGTGTGCTCGTAATTAGTCCTGGGATGCTCTTTAGAGATCTTTCCGGTTGTGCTACGGCACATAAATTTTCCTGGGATGCTCTTTAAAGGTTTTTTCTATCCACATGTAATCAGTCCTGGAGATCCAAGAGGTTGAGCTGTGTGCTCATAATAAGTCCTCAGATGCTCTTTAGAGATCTTACCGGTCGTGCTGCAGCACATAAATGTTCCTGGGATGCTCTTTAAAGGTATTGTGGAGGAGATGCATGTAATCAGTCCTGGGAGATCTTGCCGGTCATGCTTAGGCACATAAATGTTCCTGGGATACTCTTTCCGGTATTGCATCCACACATAAAATTAGTCCTGATAGGACACCTCTATCAGACCGTTCGCACAAATGATGAAGACCTGCAGGTGGTGGGCCTACATCCAGTATGAAAAAGGACTGGCTCTGTAGAACTTCCTATGACGAGTAGATTCAGAGATTGATTGTGATAGCAGCAGCAGTGACGAGGAAGATGACTTGTGCTAGAAGACCTGTGTCGAGAAATACCTTCCTAGTTAAGAGGGAGTGTTGATGTATATGTAACTTCGGAATGTATTTCACATATATGTATATTGTATTCCTATAGAGATGTTATTATTCCTCTATACGGAAGTGGTTGTATTCCTATAGAGATGTTATTATTCCTCTATATGGAAGTGTCGTCATTTATATTGTAAGTGTCGTAACTTATACTTGATGGGTTATTAGACCACCTTGTTGGGGTCGGCCCTATATAAGTCATGTGGGTCAAAGGGTTATTAGACCACCCTAGTGGGGGTTGGCCCAATCAGCATTATGTTAAGTGGTTAAGTTGAGGTCGACCTAATTGAGTAAAGGTCAAGTCAAGTTAGTGTATAAATAGAGAGTGTGCCTCTCTCATTTTACACATTCTATTCTCTCACTCACACTTTGGAGAGTGGCACACTTGTGGAGGAGGAGGCTCTGCTGCTAGGAGAAGACTATCTCTTGTATTCTGGTTGTATCATTACTCTATCTATCTTTGAGGAAGTTATTGGAGTTTTTCACCTTTATGGTTTTCCCCAAGTAAACTCTGTGTCTCTTGTATGCTCGCATTATTGTGTCCATGATTGATATGCTGTAGATTTGCTGTACATGTTGTTCTCTCAGTTAAGATCCTAGATCATATTGAAGTAAATTCTGAAAATTTAACACATTGGTTGGAAAGTGTTATAGAGTTTGGGTCTTTGAAAGCAATGAACTACTAGGGTGAGTGCCTGGTCATATTGGGGCTGTAGAGCCTGTTAGAGGGTACTGATATTTGTAAAGTAATAATAAGCTAAGGACATGGAGATAAAATAATAAGCACTAAGAGAAGATCTGGGTGTAGGTACAACTCATATTAGGAATACCACTTTAAGCATGTAAATTTTTTGTTGAAGCTAAGAACCAGAAACAGAAGCAGCTGTAAAGTGTTTTTTTTACTTTACCCTCCTTTTGCTAGAAGCCTTTAACCTTAGAACCTATGCAGCATATGAAGCCTTGGAACTTACTTTTTCTTCTACAGAGACAAAGGAATTAAAAACGTCGAAAGGGTAAAGGCTAATCTTTGGAAATTCTTATTGGGAAGTCTATACATTGCCTGGTTTGGCGTATACACTAAGTTTGGTTGAATAAGAATTGCGAACACCTTCTAATTTGTTTTGTTGTTTTTCTTTTGATACACCTTGTTTCAAGATGCTCCCGTTGTCCCACCTCATTGTCGTTGCTTCTTCTAAGTCATGCATGTTTTGATACCTAGTTTAAATGTCGGTGCATGAAGCCACCTCTATATTCCCAGGACGCTAGAGATGCATTTGCAGTTGAGGTTGGTTTCTCCTATCTATGTCAGTCCTCGATGCCCACCTGCACGACCTCTCAAACCTCCAGTGAGAGCAAATTCAATCTTTGTAATACAATCTTACATAAATCTTCTAGCCCTTATGGTTATCAAAGTTTGCTAGAATTGATTTCACTTTCAATCAACTATCATTCATAGATTTTCCAACCACCTGTGAAGCAAATAAATTAGAGATTGACGGATGAACATAACATAGATCTGAGCGTCAACCTTCATTCCAATCTACGTGCCAGGAAATGGAGATTGATGGAGTGATGAACGATGGAACCATAAATATAAGCATCTAATGAAAAAACAACTTAGGAAGTGGCATCTCAACAGTGACCCATGTTCATCCATCTAGAACCCTTTCTATACTTTCTGGCATACCACCAGCGACAGCTGAAGTTCAAGAGACCATTTTAATATGAATAAAAAAGTACATATTATTATGCATGAAGCCCGTGCATGCATCCAAAGAAACCACAAATACCTTGGATACAACGACTGTAGGAAGATGCCATATACTATTTGACAATTGGGAGGCTAGGCACATATAATTCATGTAACAAAGTTCCATGTGTCTCAAGCACATGTTTGCTAGACAAAATATGTGATATGTGTAGGATTTAGTAATAAGTGTTCCTAGGAAAGAGAAGTGATTTCGTAGAGTCAATTCTAGTATACACCTTTTACAATGATTTTATGTGTTTCTTTTCTATATCGATGCGCATTACTGCTTTCCCTTTGCTGAAAAAGTCGGTCATTGGCATAGACTACACAAAGTTTCAGTTTTTGTTTTCGTTGTTTGATTATCCCTCTTCTAGCCTTTATGCTTATGAGCGATTACACATACCATTATTAGCAAGTGAAACTCGTTTATCCTTGTGACTCATTGGTATTGTAGGCCATGCTTTTTTAAAAACACTAATATTTACAAAACCATTTCAGTGTGATGCCATGCATCCTTTTAGAATGTCTTAACAATTACTGGGAGACATGAATCGAAGCAACAAAAGTCTTAAAAACAATATTACTTTACATGCCTTTCTAATTTTTTATATTAGCCATTTTACTACAGGTGCTTTTGTATTACAGCTGAAAACCATAGCTGCTAATACTGCTAAAAAGAATAATGTTTAGTCGGAGTCATACGGGATCGTACTGTTTCCCTTGAGGGATCGTATTGTTTGCGATCCCTCCTTCACATCAGCTTCCGTGGCCTTTGGGGTGTTCTTGTGAGTAGAGGATCATGTATAACTTTGAAACATATACATGCACTTCTAAATTGCACAATAAAAAAACAAGAGAAGAAAATATTCTAAATTCAATGTTGCCCGAGTCAGTTGTATAAATACAAATGAATGGGCACTCGCAGGAAGGTTGTGACAATCAATTTGGCCTGTCAAAACTTACCGATTCACTGAAACTACTTAAAGATCACCTACCAAGTACGCAATAAAGCACTAAAATTACACCTCACATAAAGTAGCGAGGTTCTTGAGTAGCTAAAAGACAAGAGACAAATTGCACGCTGCGACATACACAGTTACAAGAGACAAATTGCACTATGTTCTTCGTGATTCTCATTTTTAAAATTGTCAAAATGCAAGTTGCTACTACTAGCAACAACAACTAATTTTTAGGCAAGAACTTGTTGATATGCAACCGCCCTTGTTTAATATTATCCAACCACGTAAAGGGATTCCACTTTTTTTTAATGTGTGACATTCACATTTAAAATGATCATTATACTATAAATAGTTAATTTATTTCTTTAACATTTTCCTCCAAATAATTAATAATTAATTTTTTAAATAATTTTATATTAAAAAATTATCTCTAATGAAGAATAAATAATTAATTCTAATCAGTTCGCAACTACTCTATTATTTAATAATCCAAACACCCAATGAAGTCCACTTTTATATATTAATTAAAAACAAATTCCAACCATCAAATGGGATTCCACTTTCATAAAAAATAATAATCCAATCACCGAGTGGGATTCCACTTTCATTAAAAAAAAAAAAGTGTGACATTCACATTTAAAATATTATTTTAGTTATTTATTTATTAAATATTATTTTTTAATAATATTAGAAAATGTGGAGGTGATTTTTTAGTAAGTATCTGTACCATCATAAAAATGGGAATATGTAGTTAAAGTTACAAAAATAAGACACATGCATCCAAAACAGAGTGGCCCACACCCAAAATATGCTCTAGAAGTGTTTATGTCCAACAATTTATAGTCATAATTGAATATAAAGTTCTTCTTTTGACATACAAAATCGTAGAAAACATCTAAACACCAGGTGCCTATAGATTGAACAGTGACATAAGAGATAAGTGGACAAAAAACTAATAGCCAACAATGCATTCTACATCCTTTCGCGTTTCAGGGAGGGAAGTTCCCTGCAATGGTGCTAGGGGGATAATGACAAGCATACCAGGTGACTGAGTATCCTTTCTAGGGTTACGAGTGAGGATATCCATATGAAGTTGTTGCATGCACATCATTTGCTCCATACAAAATTTAACGTTTGCAATGTCCTTTTTGATGTCAAAGATTAATTGAAGGGAAGACCCCAGCGTGCAAAGGGTGTTGAGCATCTGGAGGAATTCTATGTTTCTCACAACCAATGCGAACAAAATAGGTGAAATTTTGACTATCGTGCTAGTAAGGGAAGGATACCAACTTTGTCGGGTCATAATGGGTGGTCGTTGTTGTCTCGTCCTAGATTATTTGATATCTGGTATGGATTACAGTTCTCTTCTACAGGGAAAATTTTTTCTTGCGTAGCTGGTGCCAATTGTGGGCTCGAGCTCTCATTCTACATGAGCATCTCCATTCCGAGCTCTACACTTTCCCTTCATTCCCCTTGTCCCTTCGATCAACCATTGCCCATATTTCTTTAGATGAATTCATTGCAACATCCAATCCTCCTTCAAATTCCTCATTTTCCATGCTCTTCTCGAGGGTGCTCTCCTCAATCACTCAATGGCCTCTTCTATTGGGAGGCAGAACTCCTCACCTAAGCCTCCCTCTCTCCCTGTAGTGTGGCATTATTAGAATGAGAATGCACACAAAGTGAAAATGCAGAGGGGGTGAATCTGGAGCAGAAATTTGCCAATTGAGCCTAATTAAATAGCCCTTGTCCATAATGGGGGCCATAAATGGGCTTAGCACTTCAAAATCATTCTCTCCGGGCCTCATGATGATGGTTTGAAACATAGCATAATCGAAATTAATTTCCCAATCCATTCAATCCTAGTATCCAATCCTTCCCATGCTGAAGGTACACCAATTGGGCCTTTTGAGATGGATGAAGATACTCCCGGATTTAAATATGCCCTCGCTCTTGAAAGAGATGTATCACCATGTGGTAAGGCAGATGCAAGGGCAATTCACTATCTTGCTTCATGATATTTGCATTATAGAACCCCAGTTAGGGAAGTAAAGGATGAAAATTAATAAGTGTGAAATTCACATTTAAAATGAGTGAAAATTAATAAATATGAAATTCACATTTAAAATGATCCTTCTCATGATCTTAATATATAGCTATTTTAATTTTTTTTTAAGTTTAAAATATTAATTTTGCATAATAATAGGAGACGTTGTTAGAAGGTTAGGAGATGTGGTCAATTCAATGGATAGTGAAAATGACTTAAGATTTTGAAGAACAATGTTTAAATTTGCTTAATGTAGATTTGAGGATTTTTTTAGAGGCTGAATCTATTTATATATTTAAAGCTTGATTTAAACAACACATAATTTGGATATAAAAAACTAATTTACTATATTTCAATAAAAAAAACTCTAAGAAAAAAAAAAAATCCATCAAATATTTAGACTTATTCTTAAACTTCGATTCGATCCGTTTAAGTCGTGAAACTACAGAATACAAAAGTAAACAAGAATACAAAAGGAAAAATGATGTGGTGGCAAAGTGAATGGCAGTGTCGTCGCAACAGCACTAGGCGGTGGATTAAGGCAAAGACATATGTTGATAACGTGTAACTAGGCCGTGGCCGTGGGTTGTTGATAACGTGTAACTAGGCCGTGGCCGTGGGTTGGGAACATGGGCTGCTAACGATGGAGTTTATATCATATTCGTCGATACAAATCCAACGTTATATTATTTATTTCTTATATATATCTCCAAAGGGTCCGTTCAGACACGGAATTCTCTCTCCACTACCTCTCAAATCACCCGAGGGGGATACTCAGAAGCTTTCAACGGCGGGTTTCTCTAGCAATCTTTAGGGGAGTTTCTATCAATCCCCTGCCTTTGTTTGTTCCTCCATATATATAGCGACAAGTGTTTTCCCATGTGAAAAAGCCATGCCATTTCTTTTCCGCACGTGGAGAAGCGATCTCGTTTTCAATCTTTTAAGAATCCCGCTCCAAGTGTTTGCCAACGTGAAAAAGCCATGCCATTTCTTTTCCCACGTGCAGAAGGGATCTTGTTTCATTCTTTTAAAGGGATCTCCTTTCAATTATTCCCGCTCCAGCCTCCAGCCGTTGAAAAAACCATGCAATTTTTCTTTTCCCCACGTGGAGAAGGGATCTCGTTTTAATAATCCCGATCCACTATGAAATTCAGCTTTCACTGTATTTAACTGTGCTCTGCTTCCAAATGTTGTATTTTCCAGGTTACACCTCAACAACTTCTCTGCCCCAACAAAGCATTTAAGGTGAGCTGGCATGTAACAGCGGGAAGCTTAGTGCTTCTCAGAATTTTCTCACCCTAATTCATCATTCATGTACTTTAAAAAGGGAAGTTCTCTCCTTCGATTCCCACGCCTCCAACGATTCTTGTCTCGTCATAATTCAACTTATACAGGAAGCCCAACGTAGCCGTTTACTATTCACTGCTTGGTCCAAATTGCAGCCTGGAATAAAGTATGAGATCAGACCAAACAGTTTGTGTGACAGGAGCAGGGGGGTTCATAGCCTCATGGCTTGTCAAGAAACTCCTCACCAAAGGCTATACTGTCCGAGGAGCAGTTCGCAGCGACCCTGGTAGGTGCTAATTAGGATGCCGAAAAGTTCGAACGCAGGATGTCAACTTTTGAGAAATTTTTACTCTTATGGTTGAGGCTCTTTTCAAATATTGTCATCTTTTTCTCTCTCTGGTCTTTTGATAAAAAAAATTATGACATAATTGTTGGGTAGTTATTTATTTAGTTTGGAATCTTGGATGAAGTACAGAGGATAGCAAGTATGAGCATCTCAGAGAGTTGGAAGGAGCAAAAGAAAGACTTGAGATTGTGAAAGCTGATATTCTTGATTACCAGAGCTTAGTCTCAGCTATCCGAGGATGTCACGGTGTCTTTCACATGGCTTGCCTTCTCAACGATGACCCTGTAATTGTTTTTTAGCTCATTCATAAATTCGTGTGCCTTATATATATATTTGTCTCTTATATTCAAATTCCTTGCTTGGGTTTTCAGATTTATGCTTGCAGAGATTGAATATTGCCTGTTATAATGATGCAGGATCAGGTGATAGAACCGGCGGTGAAAGGAACGAGGAATGTTATGGAGGCCTGCGCAGAAATGGGTGTGAAGCGCGTAGTGTTTACATCTTCTATCGGTGCGGTTTACATGGATCCTCACAGAGACCCTCGCGCCATAGTCGATTATGATTGCTGGAGCGATTTGGAATATTGCATCCATACCAAAGTATTTTTTGTTTAACCAACACTTATAGATACTAGCTTATTCTTTCAACTAATTAATTGTATATATATGTACATAGTGGTGGAACCCTATAACTAATTATGTTTCTTGGTGTGGCACATGATTACAGAACTGGTACTGTTATGCAAAGACCTTGGCAGAGAAAGCTGCATGGGAGATTGACCGCTCATATTATGAAATATTTGACAGGTACGTAAAGTTTATATTATACTTGGTTGGTTGGTTACATATATAGTGAAATGTGAGTGATTTAAGAGGAGAATCGATGGACGTGCAGGGTCAGCGAAGACGTATGCGAACTTAACTCAGGCATATGTCGACGTCAGGGACGTTGCTGACGCTCACATTTTAGTTTATGAAACGCCTTCAGCCAATGGCCACAGATATCTCTGCGCAGAATGCAACCTCCACCGAGGGGACCTCGTCGACATGCTGGGAAAACTGTGCCCGCGGTGTCCTCTGCCTACCAAGTATGTGCTTTCAATGAAATTCTGTGCTTTCTCTGGAACTTCAACTTCATAAGAATAGTTTTGTTTAATTCTGTGCAGCTTCATATGACAAGAGTAGTGTTGTTTAATTCTGTAGAACTTGATGCATGCAGGTGCTCAGACGAGAAAAATCCGCGGAAGCAGCCATACAAGTTCTCCAATCAGAAAATGAGAAATTTGGGGCTCTCGTTCATCCCAATAAACAAGTCGTTGGGTGATACGGTGGCCAGTTTACAAGACAAGGGCTTTCTTGATAACTAGCTCTTATGACCTTCCAACGCCGACCATAATAAATTTATTGACTGCGGAAACGGGAATCCAGTTGCGTATGCAATAAAATTTATAATGTAACGAGGTGTAAACTTCTTACAAAGATGTATAGACCTCTTACTTTTTACAATATATAGGCGCTGTTATTTCAATATATAGCGTGGGGCCACATTTTGAATTTTTTTAATAAATGAGTGGTAATAAGTGGCCAAATTTCAATGACAATTTTAGATTTCGATAATCAGGAAATATTCTTATTGGTTTTCATTTAGCATTAAATTACGCATATTTTAATTCTATTAATTCTACAATATTAATTGTTATTAAAAAATTAAGAGTTATTCGAATCCTCTCAGTGTCACCACTCAGCTATTCCCATTCCAAGAGTTTTCAGCGTTTCGTGGAAGAATCGTTTGCACCCTTTCATATTCAATCCCTGAGCACCTCCTGCTTCTCAGCTGGACTTTAGTTTTTCCATCATGTTTTAAACATCTAAATGATGTAATAAATTGACACGGTCATTATTATATCAGTGTTACAATCTATTACGTTCATTGGGAAGAGGCCCATTCTAGGTGAGAGGTGTAACTCCTTTCATATTTATCTTGGAGTTGATATGTGGTTTTTAGAAAAAGATTTTTCCTCTCCAATTTTTCCTCAACACTGCCCTCCCCACTTCACAATATATCCAGAGCCTTGGGAATAAAAACTAGCCAGTGTTTCATTCACATTGTAAGAGGGTCCTTGTCGTCATACAGCTGCCAGGCAGGGGGATTTAATACGACAACTTTCCAGCGTCTATTCCTGCCCTAGTAGCAAAGGTAGCAGTTCCAGGTCCAGCAGCGGAGCTAGTTAGTTCATATCCTACACTAGTAGTCGATCCAGTGGCATCAGCAGCATAAAAAGAAGTTTTTTTCCAAGATTTAAGGAATTCAAAATCCTATTCATTAATGAATAGGATAGTTGATCTATGGAAGATAAAAACATATTTTGAAATTATCCCTTTTAAAATAGATCTATAGTTCTTCCATATTCATTTTGGAATTGATATGTGTTTTTAAAAAAAAGATTTTTCCTCTCTAACTTTTAATAAATCCCTTTTAAAATAGATATATAGTTAATAGGAATAGACCGATAATGTATTGAATCTAAAGAAAATCAAAGAGATTTTAAATATATTATGCTCCGGTAGCGGCGAAGTTTTTCTTCATTCATTGGTGAGCAGATAATATCGGTTCCTTCATTGGTGAGCAGATAATATCGGAGAAGTATCCATAATCAAGATTGATCCTTCCAATCCCCTCAGAGGAGACCTTAGAATCATTCCCCAACATGATGGAAGGGCCAACTATGCATTCGAATCCAGTGAAGAGATCTTTGTAGGAATACATATGTCTTGATGCTCCTGAATCTACGATGAAGGAGGACTCTCTTGATGCACCTTCCATGAGGGCATGGCATCTCTCCTTGTCCTCGGATCTAGAAGGTTCAACATCTTTCTTCCTAGAACATGCAGGTACCGGGAGGTTATTCTTTTCAAGTAACTTATCCACCATGTCTATAGTCTTCTTCATACAAGAACTCTCAGGATGAAATCCTCTATTGCAATAGGTACATTTGTATTTCTCCTTTTGAGAATTCTTGGTCTTCTTGGAATTCGAAGCCCCTTTTGACTGATAGGGAGCCTCCTTTTGATTCTGCTCATTCGACTTCTTGTCAAAAAAAAATTTCTTGCCCTTGCCATTCGCTCTCTTCACCTCAACAGCTGCAAGTGTTGAATCCATCTTTGGTTTTATCATTCCCATTTGAATCAACTTCTCCTCCTCTTGTGTGAGAGACTGGATGAAGTCATTGAGGCTTGGAAACTTCCATTTTGGGATGGATAGCTTCGTTGACTGAAAGGTGGAGACAAATACTGAGTAGTTAGGGCCCAATTTTGATAGTATGGCAAGGATGAGATACTTCTCTTCCTTCTCTATTCCATACCTCTTCAATTATGAAATCATATTTTTAAACTTGGTAAGAAACTCATTGATGGAGTTGAAGCTGCAAGGGCTTAGTGAGACTAGCTCATTTTCCAATTTGTGACCTTTCAAGTCATCTTTCTGTCCAAGAAGAGATTCGATCTTGTACCAAACTTATTTTGGATTGGCTATATCTATGACATGAAAATGGAGGTCTTCAGAAATGCTGAGGAGTAGCAGTCCTACTGCTTCATCAAGTTTATCCAAGTACTTGGATTTCTCCACTGCACCAGTGGGCTCAACTACAGTGCCATTCAAAACTCTAGAGAGACTCTTGGACTTCATGAAGATGTCCATCTTGGCCTTCCATTCAAAATAATTGCATGAATTGAGTCTTAGATCCATAGGTAGCTGTTGAAGTCGAATTGATGATGAATTTGAATGATGGAATAAACCTGCAAAACAAATGAAATTGTTGATGGAGATTTTCTGGAAATCGAGAGAAAATTTCCTTAGGATAATGAGCACATGTGACTGGATCCTTCACACCTGGATAGAGCTCACTGGATTACTCCAGTGAATTCAAGACAATTGCACCAGGAATTGTTGTGGAAATCTAGAGGGTTCTGGTGCTCAATGAAAGACAGTTGCTCAATGAATTGTTGTAACTGTTCTAACTGTTGCAATGGCTACAGCTACTACTACTGCAATTCGAATAGCTGGATCCAGCTCTGATACCATGTGATAATCTGCAGGATGGATCATACAGCTAGAACAAATCTCACTCAAGAATTGGAGAGAAGAAAGAAGAATAGATGAATCAATAATCACTCATAAACTTAGAAATGGAGAAAATGCAGTATAATCATACATCAACTGTAAGTTGGCACTGTGAAAAATGAATACAATGATATGACTGTCAAATGAATTCGAATAGGACAAAGTTCATTTGAATTCTCCCTAGTGTGTAGCTTGGATAGAATTGGAGACATCATCCAATCAATGGCAGTAGTCACAAAGTAGTCAAAAGTCAGTCAAATGAGTCTAACTAAGTCTAATTGAACTATGTGAGCACAAATCAGGGGATGGAGACTCCAAGGAGGGTGCATGAGGCTGTCAATAGGTCAAGTGGCACTCCAAAATAGACAACTAGGAGCTACAGGCAGTTAAATTGATCAATAAATGCAAGAACTGGTCAATCAATGCTTTAACTGACTGTTAAAATCCAAGTAGGTGAGGTAGGGTGCATATGTCATCCAGGTGAGGAAAACAAGGTGCATCAGGGTCAGTGCAAGCTAATGAGGGTCACTTTTGGCACGTTAGATGCAATAGAAAACTGAAAAAGCAGGCATCCCTCAACTTACTTGGATTTTTTGATTTACTTACGGAAAATATCTTGCATTGAGTAAAAAAGATGAAATGTAGGAAATTGAATCACGTTTCTGAATATATAACTTTTATGTATTGAAAATTTGCATAGCTATGTCAAGTTTCAGTTTTCCTAACAGACACTTTTTATTTTTCAGGCAAATGATAAGGTATATGTTTTTGTGGGTAGAGCCTTTGAGGGCCTAAATGATGGAATCAAGCTACAAAAATCGGCATGCATGTAGAGAACACATAGCACTTGTGCGCCATTATTTTTCGAAAATTAAATTAGTAATTTTATAATTTTTTTATAATTGTCTAAGTGATCAAACCTCAAAAATAGTACATCTTTTGTGGGTAGAGCCTTTGAAGGTCTTAATGCAAAATTCTTGAAATGGGTTTTTCATAGAACGTGGAGGTTAGTGTCCTCTTGTGCACCATACAATTTTTTTTTGAAATGATTGAGAATTGAAAAAGTTATGGAAGAAACACTAACAATGTGTTTCACGAGTTAAGGAGGTAGGACAGAAAAGAAATTGAAAGAAAATAGGAAAAATTAATATTTCAAAATAAAAGTTACATATTTGGAATCTGCAGAAAAAATGCTATTTGTGTCTAAGATTTCGTCAAAAATGACTCTGTGTAGCATATTGTAACGAGTGGCTAAGCACAGGCTTCTCCAGAAACTGGAAGAAATACCCAATTAGCTTTGGTTTTTCATTAACATAGCACAGGTTTGGAATTACCGAAGCAAACTCCAAAGCATACACATAGGATTATTGTTGACATGTGAGCATGTGACTCGGCCTGTTTAAATTCAAAAATATTGCCGCGCTTTTAGATTTACATAACGCGTACGCGTTATATAACTAAATAACGCGTGCGCGTTATATCAATAATTAACGCGTACGCGTTATATCATAACACGTACGCGTTATATAGTTACAAAACGCGCTCGCGTTATTTAAATCATAAAATACATGTTTAATACTTGAGAAAGAGGGGGTGTAGAAGTCAAGGGAAATTTTGTTTAATATTTGAGAAGGGGTGGGGAAGGCTCAAGGGAATCTATGGTTAATATTTAATAGGGGTGGGAAAGGGTCAAGGGCTTAGAACGATGTTGGAAGCTTGAGTGGGGAGAGATGAAGGGAATGAGAACATGATGGGCTACAGGGGGTGAAGGGAAGTGGAGCTTGAGAGCACTATTAGGAGTAGAATAGGTTCTGAAGAGGTATAGGGTTAGAAGTTGAATGTGAGACTTGAGTGACAAGGGGGAATGGATGGAGGCAAGGGGGATGTGAGAGAGAAATAAAGAATACAAGGGGGGGAGAGACATAGAGCGAGGGAGGGAGAGGGACAATGGGGAGGAATGGATTTGGAGGGAGTGAGATAGATGGGGATAGAACGAAATAAGAGATAGGAAGGGAGGGACAGAAAGTGTTGGTGGGAGACATGCAGAGAGTGGTGGCGATGGAGAGAGAGGGAGTGATGGAGAGATTGGGATAGGTTGAGGGAAAGATGAGGGAGGGATAGAAGGTGAGAGACAGGCGATGAGAGAGGGAGGGAGAGAAGGTAGGGTTAGGGATGGAGGGAGAAAGTTGGAGATAGATATGGATGGAGGGGGTATGGGTTTGAGAATGGAAAGTGACATAATGTGTGTGTATGTGTGTGTGTTTGAGAGAGAGAGAGAGACAGAGAGAGAGAGAGATCTAGAGAGATTGATGGTTGGGGAGAGAGAGACTAGAGGGAGTTGTGAGCATCATATTCTCCATCAGCATCATATTCTTCATCATCATCATCTTCATGACCATCATCGTCATCATCAACATCTTCATCATCATCATCATCATCATATTCCTCATCAAATCAAAATCTCCATCATCATTATCATCATCATTATCATCATCTAAACATCACCATCACCATCATCATCAACATCTTCATCATCATCACCATCACCATCATCATCAAAATCTTCATCGTCATCACCATCACCATCACCATCACCATATTCATCATCATTGTCATCTCTAGGTTCCCCATCAACATCAACATCTCCATCATCATCATCTTCTTCATCATCATCATCTTCATCACCATCATCATCATCATCAACATCTTCATCATCATCACCATCATCATCATCATCATTATCTTCCTTGAATCAGATCAACATATCCATCATGTCACCATCATCTTCTGAACATCATCATCTAAACATCACCATCACCATCACCATCATCATCATCATCTTCATCATCATTACCATCACCATCATCATCAACATCTTCATTGTCATCACCATCATCATCATCATCATCATTGGCATTTGTAGGTTCCTCATCAACATCTCCATCATTATCATCTTCTCCATCATCATCATCTTCATCACCATCATCATCAGCATCAACATCTTCATCATCATCACCATAATCATCATCTTCATCGTCATCAGGTCAACATCTCCATCATCATCATCTTCTTCATCATCTTCACCATCATCATCATCATCATCATCTTCATCGCCATCTCCATCATCTCCATCATCTCCATCATCATCACCATCACCATCATCATCATCTTCATGACCATAAACATCTTCATCATCATTGTCATCTCCCCCTTCCTCATCAACATCTCCATCATCATCATCATCATCATCATCATCACCATCTGAACATCACCATCACCATCATCATCAACATCTTCATCATCATCATCATCATCATCAGCATCATCATCAGCATCAGCATCATCATCAAAATCTTCATCGTCATCACCATCACCATCTTCATCATCATTGTCATCTCTAGGTTCCCCATCAACACATCTCCATCATCGTCATCTTCTTCATCATCATCATCTTCATCACCATCATCATCGTCATCTTCTTCATCATCATCATCTTCATCACCATCATCATCGTCATCAACATCTTCATCATCATCACCATCATCATCATCATCATCTTCCTCATCAGATCAACATCTCCATCATGTCACCATCATCTTCATCTTCATCATCATCATCATCATTACCAACACCATCATCATCAACATCTTCATCGTCATCACCATCATCATTGGCATCTGTAGGTTCCTCATCAACATCTCCATCATCGTCATCATTGGCATCTGCAGGTTCCTCATCAACATATCCATCATCGTCATTTTCTCCATCATCATCACCATCATCACCATCATGATCTTCTGAACATCATCATGATCATCATCTAAACATCACCATCACCATCATCGTCAACATCTTCATCATCATCGCCATCAGCATCATCATCAAAATCTTCATCGTCATCACCGTCACCATCTTCATCATCATTGTCATCTCTAGGTTCCCCATCAACACATCTCCATCATCATCATCTTCTTCATCATCATCATCTTCATCACCATCATCATCGTCATCATCTTCTTCATCATCAACATCTTCATCATCATTGTCATCTCTAGGTTCCCCATCAACACATCTCCATCATCATCATCTTCTTCATCATCATCATCTTCATCACCATCATCATCGTCATCAACATCTTCATCATCATCACCATCATCATCATCATCATCTTCCTCATCAGATCAACATCTCCATCATGTCACCATCATCATCATCATCATCATCATTACCAGCACCATCATCATCAACATCTTCATCGTCATCACCATCATCATTGGCATCTGTAGGTTCCTCATCAACATCTCCATCATCATCATCATTGGCATCTGCAGGTTCCTCATCAACATATCCATCATTGTCATTTTCTCCATCATCATCACCATCATCACCATCATGATCTTCTGAACATCATCATGATCATCATCTCAACATCACCATCACCATCATCGTCAACATCTTCATCATCATCGCCATCAGCATCATCATCAAAATCTTCATCGTCATCACCATCACCATCACCATCACCATCACCATCACCATCTTCATCATCATTGTCATCTCTAGGTTCCCCATCAACACAACATCTCCATCATCATCATCTTCTTCATCATCATCATCTTCATCTCCATCATCGTCCTCATCAACATCTTCATCATCATCACCATCATCACCATCATCATCATCATCTTCCTCATCAGATCAACATCTCCATCATGTCACCATCATCTTCATCACCATCTTCATCACCATCATCATCAACATCTTCATCATCATCACCATCATCTTCATCAACATTATCATCTTTATCATCTTCATCTGCATCATGATCATCTTCATTGTCATCACCCTCCTCCTCCTCATCATCTTTATCATCTTCATTTACATCATGATCATCTTCATTGTCATCACCCTCCTCCTCCTCATCATCTTGTGCACTTATGCACTTAGGAATTAATATTTAGAAGAGGGTCTAAAGGCCTTTATGGGGGAGGGGCTCTAGGAACAAGGTAAGACAGAGAGGGCAGGGGGGAGGGATAAAGGCGTAGAGGGTTAGTGATTAAGGGAGAAGAAGGGAGAGAGTGCTATAGGGAGGGATAATGACGAAGATAAAGAGAAGGTGGAGAGATGGAGAGTGGGGTGGTAGAGATATGGCTGAAGGGAGAGAAAGAAACATGAAATAAACATGTAGGGAGAATGAGGGACAGATATTTAGAAAGAGATAGGGGGTATCTAGGGATTATTGGGAGAGAGCTAGGGGGTATTAAACCATACAAAACATTTGTTTTGTATGCAATCATATAAATTATTACTTTTCTTTGATTTTGTTCGTTGCCCTAGCTGTGCACCTAACCTATTTATTGTGCTTGACTATATCGTGTTCGCGTTTTGTCACTACATATCGCGCACGCGTTTTATATTTATATAACGCGTACGCGTTTTGTAACTCCAGAAATAATGGACTGTTGCTGTCCGAGAGCAACTTCACTCTGTCCGAACGAAAGCAACAATCCCGCGATTTTTCGAACAGCACGAGCCCGCGTCTGAAAATTTTCACATTCTACACCAACTCCATCATTTTTTTTTATGCAGGTGCAGCATTGAGGACATCTTTCATGGTTGCTCACTTTGGTGTTGGGTTATATGGCCATATTTGAAGAAAATAATTAGCAAGCTTGAAGAATCTCCAATTGAAGAACACCAAAGATAAGGCCTTTGAAAGATTCATTTTGCCTATATTTGAGGAGCACACAAGGTAAGATATCAAGCTTCAAGACCAACAAGGAAGAACTTCCATTTGCTTATTATTGAAGAGCTTGTAATTGAGGAGCAACAAAAACAAACTATATTGAATTGATCATTGTGGTGATGGGGAATGCACGTAACCGAGTAAACAAATCAACAAGGAAGAAGAGACCTCAAGAAGTCATTGAAGAAGAGAAAGAAAAGAAAAGAATATACATGATGAATCGGAGGCTTTCTTTGGAAACTAATCCAAATCCAATTGTAGAGGATACCATGGTTCATCCTATTAATCCACGACAAGAGGGACCTTCAATTTCCACAATAGTTGTTGAACAAGCACCCCATGGAAGTAATCAAGAAGCAAAACGTAGGTGCTCATTAGGGGATGTTTCAATTCCCACTTCAAGTCAAAGTGATAAGTTACCATATCAAGATGAAGCTCACGAAGAAACACCCAATTTGCTATCCAGATCTGGTTATACAAGCGATGAAGTCAGAGAGGCGTTGGACATTTTGCCTACTGTTGAAGAAGAGAATGTTATCCACACCATCGATGAGGATGTTGGACTTCCACAAGGGGATGTTGGACTTCCACAGACCATGGATGAGGATGTTGGACTTCCACCATCCAACTACCAGGAAGAGAATGAAGGACACCAAGCTACTACTGAAACGCCAGAGCGTCTTGGTGATGCGCTACATGGTACAATTCCAACCCCCTTACCTCCATTAGCAAGCACACGTCGAAGAACTCCGAAGCGTATACAAGTTGATGAAAGACTTATGAATTCCATTGAAGGTACGCTATCTAAACGTAGTATTGCTTATCAAACTCAACAGATACTTGATAAATATTTTGTTTCTAAATGTGATGGAGATAAATGTAGATTATTTTTATCATTGTTAAAATCTAGGAGCATGAATGTTGTTAGGAAAAAGTTAGGGATAAAGATGATAAAGAATTCTGAACCAAGTTCTCATATAGTTAAAAGCCTAGTAGATGCATTTGGTAAAATTGGTAAGAACACACGTTCAAAGGACCGCAATGCTGCTCGTCGTGTGTTGTCACAATCAATTGCAGATAAGAACACCAGGGCCCTTCGTATTCTCAGGCCTACATCGAAACTAGTTAATTTGAATGTAAAAACCCTCCGTAGGTATTCTATTAGAAGAGAACATCTTGACACAACCGATCAGACAGATTTTTGGGCCTTTGTTGGTCGGTTGCCACGTCGTGACATGAAGCTAGTTGATGCAGTAAAGGGACTAGTGCATAGTTTTTGGCATGATCACACAAGGCCTTCTTCAAACCGAAAGGATGTACTAAAACTAAGAAGGGGTTCAAAGGATCGTGAGCCACATACTAAGCATTTTCTTGATATAACACAAACAGAGCTTTACGAAAAATTTAAGATTGAGCATAGACAATTGAACTTGGGGCAAAGATCTTTTGAGAAATGTAAGCCATGGTATGTTAGAATAAATACTCTTCGTAACACTTGTTGTTGTAGATACCATGTAGAATATGAATATTACTATGAAACATTTTTGTACATTCGTCGTGTGTTGCATACTAACATTGTGCAGGATTGCTCCATGACAATACCACCGACTTCATCAAGAGAATTCATTCATAGCATCATGTGCAATAGGCCCGAGGGGCAAACATACTATGCAAAATCTTGTTTGGATGGAACATGCTCCAACTGTGCTGGAATGGCATTATTGAGCCAATGTATGCACGAGAATGGAGACAGTGAATTTGGGAAAATGGTTACAGACATGAAAAGTTTCAAATATATCAACTATGAAATAGTCCCAGGGAAAGAAAGCAAAAAAAATACAATTGGTGACATCTCAGGTATGCATTTATATCTATAAAATTATGTTGTAACGGTTACATTTCAATCCTTACTTACAACAAAAAACTGACATTGAGATCATTTTGTGTCACCAGGTACAAGTTAGTGACTTCATCAAGGAATTTATTGAAAAGACACATCAATATGTTCAGCATGTCCACGTGGCACGATGGCAGGATGAGAAGTTTAGAATATGCAGAGATACATTTCCCCTTGGTACTATACTTTCAGTTGTTGATTTTGCCGAGAACTACACTCTGCAACCTCAAAATGAGATCCAAAGTCAGTATTATCACTCTGAGCAGGTTTCCTTGATGGTCCATATCACATACAGGCATGGCCCAAATAGCACTGAAGAGCAAAGAGAAATTCTGAAGGAATATCACTTCTACATAAGTGATGATAGGTGCCACGACTTCCACTATGTACGTCATTGCTTCATCATGTTCTATGATCACTTGAAGGGAAGGAACATACAGATGGACCGACACTGGATTTGGTCTGATGGGTGTGCTGGTCAGTTCAAAAATGCACGCATATTTCAGTGGTTGTGTTCATTGCATAAAAACTACAAAGTGCCACATATGTGGAACTATTTTGAGACTGGGCATGGTAAAGGAGAGCATGATGGAGCCGGAGCATGTGTCAAAACAGCCCTACGAAGAGAGGAATTGAAAGTATCTACAGAATCTACTATTCTAAATGCTCAATCTATAGTCAGGTGGTGCACGTCAGTAATGGGAGAGGAATCAACTATGCGAGTAGAATCCACAAGAAAGAGACATGTGGAGAGATTTTTTTGGGAGGTGGTAGACATAGATCGTTCACATGCATGGGAATGCAAGACTGTGCCTGGGACTCGTGGCTTTCATTTGGTTCGAAGCTCTGATAACCCAGTATTTGAAATTTGGACCAGAAAACTTGCTTGTTTTTGCCCGCCTTGTTGTGATGGTGACTGGGATGGGTGTGAATCATTGGATTGGGTTGATGGATGGGATCGCATATCACTTCCACTTGATCAGCGTGCAATTGTTGAGTTAACTCCGTTGGAAGAAGACCAATCATCTATTTCTGCAGATTTTGATCATGTCTCAGACCTTGTACAACCCGGTATGATGCATTTCCTTAACATTTTTTGTTTGTTTACGTAGTCTTCAAATGCACATTAATGGCCTTGTATCGCACGAAAAATATTTTGATCATATACCTACAATCATATAATGCAGGGCACATATACGCAGTGGTTGCCTCAAAAGATACTGAATGGGGTGATGAATACTGGTTGGCACGCTGTATAGATGGAAAGCAAACCCTCATTGTGTCCATGACTGACGATGAAAACAACCACTTTCCAACTGGGTCTATGGTTGTTAAAGGTGAATACTTGACACGGGACAGCAATGGAAGAAAGAAGGGTGGATATGTTTACAGGGATTACAAACCAGGTGCAAGTGTATATCACTTTACCAACTTAATCATTGGCACAAACCTTCAGGTACGAACAATGCCTAGTCGAAATACATCGAAGGTACGCTACTTCTTACCGGATACAGAGCACGAGAGACTAATGGAGACCATCAGTATAAGAGATGATCCGGAGGGCTTGGTTGTATGATAATAGGTGGGATCTAGCATGATGAGGTACGTTACATACTTTTAATACTATACTATTTTCACTATTTGTAATTGAATATTGATATATGCTCAATTTTCACATGTATGTTTCATATGAATATGTCAATTTTGCGTTCTTGATATGCCAAATTTACAAGAGATGGATTAAAATTATATTATGTTCATATGATCAGTAAACCATATATTAATCATGTTTGAGAGGTTGCTTAGCTAACTTTAAGGGCATTTAAGCTCTATGTTAAGCCCAACTAAATCCTTATGAATCACTAGACAATCGAATTGGTTCCTTGAGTAATTCAAATTTCTTTATGTAAAACCATTTTTCATTCATTTTAGTATGAAATCAAGTTTTTAGTATTTTTTTCTCTTTACTGGCTCTATTCTAGTTTCCTTTGAAAAATTGCTCAAAGTATTGTTGTTCTTAGTTTTATGAACCTATTTGTGATCTCTTTCATGTGATCATAAGATTTTACACATCACTGCCATAACCACTAGACAATTGTACACTATACAACTATGAAAGTCTCTCTTAATCTAGCGACAACCACCTTTTACCCATTTCTATAGAATTTATTTTCTTTAATAATTTTCTAATCCAAATTTTAATAGCTATTACATTTTCACTATACAACTATGAAAGTCTCTAGTGACAACCACCTTTTACCCATTTTTATTATACATCTCTAAGTTATCCACACAAAAACACACACATATATATATATAATAATTATTGTGTATTCATAGTCAAAACTAAAAAATATATGGATTAAAGTGGATAAACATTAAACTAAAATTATAATAATTGTGTTTTTTAATCCATTTTTTACATATGATCAGTAAACCCTAAAATTATATTATGTTCATCATGTTGGTTATTGGCTTCACCCAACAAAATTAATTCAATTCATGCTCACTATATTAAACAATACACTTATATTAAATTTAATTCATGTCTTGTTAAATATTTCATAATGAATTAGCTAGTTGAGAGCACCACCTTAGACCAAGCCATCATCATCAACATCTTCATCATCATCATGGACCTGCAAAACCCTAGTTTCCAAAGTGTCTAGGCAGGTTCGGGCTAGGAACACTAGCCATACCCGCCCGGTGGATGATTTTCCAAAGTTGACCCCCGTGTGCAAAAATTGCACACTCCCACACTGAGCAAAACCCTAGTTTCAAAGATGGACCTGCAAGGTGACACATGGGCCACCGGGTAGGAGGGGAGGGGCACCCCTGGCACTATCCCGGTGTGCTGAATCCAACGGAGTCGACGGTTCGTCGATCCGAGCCACGGTCTTCATTCTATGGCTCGTCCCGTCTCACTACCAGAAGGCCTTCAGGGACACCTGCTGGATACCTACCGGGGGCATAGAACTCCAACCATGCAACAAAACCGGGTTCCGGGGAGACCTGCAGGTGTGTCTAGACAGGTTCGGGCTAGGAACACTAGCCATACTTGCCCGGTGGATGATTTTCCAAAGTTGACCCCCGTGTGCAAAAATTGCACACTCCCACACTGAGCAAAACCCTAGTTTCAAAGATGGACCTGCAAGGTGACACATGGGCCACCGGGTAGGAGGGGAGGGGCACCCCTGGCACTATCCCGGTGTGCTGAATCCAACGGAGTCGACGGTTCGTCGATCCGAGCCACGGTCTTCATTCTATGGCTCGTCCCGTCTCACTACCAGAAGGCCTTCAGGGACACCTGCTGGATACCTACCGGGGGCATAGAACTCCAACCATGCAACAAAACCCGGTTCCGGGGAGACCTACAGGTGTGTCTAGACAGGTTCGGGCTAGGAACACTAGCCATACTTGCCCGGTGGATGATTTTCCAAAGTTGACCCCCGTGTGCAAAAATTGCACACTCCCACACTGAGCAAAACCCTAGTTTCAAAGATGGACCTGCAAGGTGACACATGGGCCACCGGGTAGGAGGGGAGGGGCACCCCTGGCACTATCCCGGTGTGCTGAATCCAACGGAGTCGACGGTTCGTCGATCCGAGCCACGGTCTTCATTCTATGGCTCGTCCCGTCTCACTACCAGAAGGCCTTCAGGGACACCTGCTGGATACCTACCGGGGGCATAGAACTCCAACCATGCAACAAAACCGGGTTCCGGGGAGACCTGCAGGTGTGTCTAGACAGGTTCGGGCTAGGAACACTAGCCATACTTGCCCGGTGGATGATTTTCCAAAGTTGACCCCCGTGTGCAAAAATTGCACACTCCCACACTGAGCAAAACCCTAGTTTCAAAGATGGACCTGCAAGGTGACACATGGGCCACCGGGTAGGAGGGGAGGGGCACCCCTGGCACTATCCCGGTGTGCTGAATCCAACGGAGTCGACGGTTCGTCGATCCGAGCCACGGTCTTCATTCTATGGCTCGTCCCGTCTCACTACCAGAAGGCCTTCAGGGACACCTGCTGGATACCTACCGGGGGCATAGAACTCCAACCATGCAACAAAACCGGGTTCCGGGGAGTCCTGCAGGTGTGTCTAGATAGGTTCGGGCTAGGAACACTAGCCATACTTGCCCGGTGGATGATTTTCCAAAGTTGACCCCTGTGTGCAAAAATTGCACACTCCCACACTGAGCAAAACCCTAGTTTACGAAATGAATGCACAATGAAGCCACTGGGCCATGGGGAGACGAGGGAGAGGGCCCCCTAGAGGTAATCGCACGCCAGGAGACCAATGGAGTCGACGGTTCGTCGGTCCGACGTCCGGTTTCCGAGTTATGTCGAGTTGCAAGTCGCATGAAAATGCCGTTCAGGGACACTTGGTGAATTTCCGTCCGGGAGCCAAAAAGCAAACGGAGCAAGAAAATTGCGTGCCGTTGGCTCCCGCAAGTGTGTGTGGGCAATGCCGACGTGGGAACACTGCCAACAGCCATAAATCCATGATAGTAAATTAATTCATGACAAAAAAAAACTGAATTATTCCTTTCAATGGATGTGGTTTTCAATTTCCTATGTTGTTAGGTCAATTTGGCACATTCATTGAAAGAAATTGTAGACTTTAATGATGATCACAACAAGTGTGTTTGTTAAAACCTTGTGAAATAGAGCATCAAAAGACCTACATTGTAGGCCATATAATTGTGTTTGTTTACCTTTTGTTTGATGGACCATGCACAATAAGCCATAAAATAATTTTTGAAGTAGGTCATTTTATTTTTCTGATTTTTTCTTTGGTGGTGTTGAAAAAGACCATTGTTCTTATTGATGGGATTTCATGTGCTTATGATTCTTTGGATAAATGAATTGAAAAATTAACAAAATTAACAAACAACCCATATACCTTGGAATATAACACAAGAGTGACCATGTTAGGCAATCTTACTTATCTACTTACCTATGGTCATCTAAGTAGACCATTTGGATCATGTCTATTACTAATGATCTCCATTAACTTTTCATGTTCACAATGAGGCTTGAAGTATCATACCTTTGATGGGTGCTTCCTTGGCATTGTTTGTAGTTTGAGGTTTGTATCGAAAACTAAGTTTGTAAAGTGGTATATAGATTCACCTAGTCTAATCTTGAAATACATAACCAACCTTCTTCCATGTTTGGTCATCCAGTGTTAGATATTATCCTTTATTAACCATCAAACTGATTACAAGTTGATCACCATTGTCATCTATTAGTGAGACATGAGGGTTTGGTTCGCCTTTAAGGAACATGCCAACAAATAGTGAGTGCCCCATTAATTATCTTTCAGGGAAACCATTGCATATATGTTCATTTTAAAAAACATCAGTTCCAACGTGTGAGTCCACTAAATAGACAAAATGTAATGTATTCATGCTAGTTGATAAGATTTAATCTCATATTCACAAAACTTGGTTGTACAAGATTTGAGACATGATCATAATGTGGTGAAATGGTTGATTAGTCCTCATCCAACTAGGATAATTCAATATTTATACCTAGAATAATGGCGAGTGATAGAATTTTCTTGTTCATATTTCTACTATAACATTGTTTGAGTTTCAAACTAAATGAAATCCACAAATTCCATGCATTATTCTATGTGATTGATCTACATCAACCACCTCCCAAAAATATCTCGTCTTCTTGTTCCATCTACAATTATTGAAGAACACCATTCAACAATAGATTTTGTGTAACTAATGAGAGAATTTCTCGTAAACTTCCATTTTTACCTGCAGAATATAATGTTTACCTACACAACATCTCGATCATGATCCCCTTTCCCACACTCAGTTTCAAAAGTCCTGTAAAGGCAACCTTTACATTTACATTTGCATTAACATGACAACCAAGTCTCAAAAATGAGATTGATGGTGTTTATTCTCATGCAATGTATACAGTTAGGATTAAGACAACTGTATAAATCTATGGAATTATAAATGGAGATATTAATCCAAAAGGAAGCCAATGTTGGCCTTGCCAATCTTTTCTTCCGTGTGCAAACGAAATATTAGATTCCATTTTGCTATGTTTCCATGTAAAATATATTTGAAAAAAAACATATATTTGGATTATATGGAAATCCTTCTTACCTTTGACATTGTTTGGGATCTGCAGGATGGGAATGAAGTATTTTTTAGGGATTAAGAGGAGTATTCAATTACGCAAACTTATGAATGCCTATTGTGACAAGCAATCCATTGATTTCAACTCCATCAAATTTCTGTTTGATGGATGATGTTTGCAAGGTGAGCAAGTTTAACCCACCAATGCGAGATTGCATGCAATTACACTGAGCAAAACCCTAGTTTACGAAATGAATGCACAATGAAGCCACTGGGCCATGGGGAGACGAGGGAGAGGGCCCCCTAGAGGTAATCGCATGCCAGGAGACCAACGGAGTCGACGGTTCGTCGGTCCGACGTCCGGTTTCCGAGTTATGTCGAGTTGCAAGTCGCATGAAAATGCCGTTCAGGGACACTTGGTGAATTTCCGTCCGGGAGCCAAAAAGCAAACGGAGCAGGAAGATTGCGTGCCGTTGGCTCCCGCAAGTGTGTGTGGGCAATGCCGACGTGGGAACAATGCCAACACTGGCTCGGGGGAGGTTTTTGCAGAGTTGACCTACCAATGCGAGATTGCATGCAATTACACTGAGCAAAACCCTAGTTTACGAAATGAATGCACAATGAAGCCACTGGGCCATGGGGAGACGAGGGAGAGGGCCCCCTAGAGGTAATCGCACGCCAGGAGACCAACGGAGTCGACGGTTCGTCGGTCCGACGTCCGGTTTCCGAGTTATGTCGAGTTGCAAGTCGCATGAAAATGCCGTTCAGGGACACTTGGTGAATTTCCGTCCGGGAGCCAAAAAGCAAACGGAGCAAGAAGATTACGTGCCGTTGGCTCCCGCAAGTGTGTGTGGGCAATGCCGACGTGGGAACACTGCCAACACTGGCTCGGGGGAGGTTTTTGCAGAGTTGACCCACCAATGCGAGATTGCATGCAATTAAACTGAGCAAAACCCTAGTTTACGAAATGAATGCATAATGAAGCCACTGGGCCATGGGGAGACGAGGGAGAGGGCCCCCTAAAGGTAATCGCATGCCAGGAGACCAACGGAGTCGACGGTTCGTCGGTCTGACGTCCGGTTTCCGAGTTATGTCGAGTTGCAAGTCGCATGAAAATGCCGTTCAGGGACACTTGGTGAATTTCCGTCCGGGAGCCAAAAAGCAAACGGAGCAAGAAGATTGCGTGCCGTTGGCTCCCGCAAGTGTGTGTGGGAATTGCCGACGTGGGAACACTGCCAACACTGGCTCGGGGGAGGTTTTTGCAGAGTTGACCTACCAATGCGAGATTGCATGCAATTACACTGAGCAAAACCCTAGTTTACGAAATGAATGCACAATGAAGCCACTGGGCCATGGGGAGACGAGGGAGAGGGCCCCCTAGAGGTAATCGCACGCCAGGTGACCAACGGAGTCGACGGTTCGTCGGTCCGATGTCCGGTTTCCGAGTTATGTCGAGTTGCAAGTCGCATGAAAATGCCGTTCAGGGACACTTGGTGAATTTCCGTCCGGGAGCCAAAAAGCAAACGGAGCAAGAAGATTACGTGCCGTTGGCTCCCGCAAGTGTGTGTGGGCAATGCCGACGTGGGAACACTGCCAACACTGGCTCGGGGGAGGTTTTTGCAGAGTTGACCCACCAATGCGAGATTGCATGCAATTAAACTGAGCAAAACCCTAGTTTACGAAATGAATGCACAATGAAGCCACTGGGCCATGGGGAGACGAGGGAGAGGGCCCCCTAGAGGTAATCGCACGCCAGGAGACCAACGGAGTCGACGGTTCGTCGGTCTGACTTCCGGTTTCCGAGTTATGTCGAGTTGCAAGTCGCATGAAAATGCCGTTCAGGGACACTTGGTGAATTTCCGTCCGGGAGCCAAAAAGCAAACGGAGCAAGAAGATTGCGTGCCGTTGGCTCCCGCAAGTGTGTGTGGGCAATGCCGACGTGGGAACACTGCCAACACTGGCTCGGGGGAGGTTTTTGCAGAGTTGACCTACCAATGCGAGATTGCATGCAATTACACTGAGCAAAACCCTAGTTTACGAAATGAATGCACAATGAAGCCACTGGGCCATGGGGAGATGAGGGAGAGGGCCCCCTAGAGGTAATCGCACGCCAGGAGACCAACGGAGTCGACGGTTCGTCGGTCCGACGTCCAGTTTCCGAGTTATGTCGAGTTGCAAGTCGCATGAAAATGCCGTTCAGGGACACTTGGTGAATTTCCGCCCATTTTATAATTTAAGCCACTTTTAAATATTTGAACTTCCATATTATTTTTGAAAGAGTATAATATTTCAAAACTCCTAAAGAGACAAAAACACATGATCAAAACTCCTAAGGCTGTAATTTAGAGTAGTAATAATGGGGGTGATGGAGTTGAATTTGATCCTATGGAAGATAATGATACTAATATTATTGAGAATAAAGGGATGATAGGTTGATCCATGACACCTTTGTTTGCATGGATGAGGATGCACCTATGTATGAGACCTATGATAATATTCATGATGTACATCTTATTGATAAGGCACACAAAGGCCTATACAAGAGATCAAAGATGGGTCACTTTGTCTACTAATTTGATGTTGATAAAATTGAAGGTATTGAATGACATTTCAAACAATGGTATGACAAAGATCCTAATGTATACACAAGGTTAATATATAAGGTGCCCCATAAGGTTCTTTGTCATATCCCTATAATTCTAGGTTTTTGATGATTGTTTAGGTTAAAAAACATAGCACATTATATGGATTATCATGTACAAAGATAAGTGAAGATGGTATTATATGAGTGGCTACAAATGGTTCTCAATTTACGATCATCAAGGAAATATTACCCATTTTTTAAGAAGAACCTCATAATGTTAGACTTTCATTGGTAGTTGATGGCAATGGGTGTGCATGAGTGAGTTCGTTGAAACCTTGAAAACATTGTATTGCATTTAGTTTGATTAAATTACACGAGCAAGAACTTTGACATAACTTGTAATGATCATCCAAAATCACAAATTTTAATTAGATACCAATTAGTGCATGCATGTAGTGAATTCGTTGAAACCTTTGAATATAATAGTTTGTTCTTTTGACATAGTGCATTCATGAGTAATAGATAATCCACACAAATCAACACATTAGAATGACACAAGTACATGTATCCAAAAGTACATATATATCCAAAAGTGCATGTCTCCAAAAGTACATGTATATCCAAAAGTCTCCAAAAGTGCATGTCTCCAAAAGTACATGTATATCCAAAAGTATCGAAAAGTACATGTATCCAATGAAGTCAATGTACATGTCTCCAAAAGTACATGCACAATAAAGTCAATGTACATGTCTCCAAAACTGAATGTATCGAAAAGTACATATATATACAAAAGTATCCAAAAGCACATGTGTCCAAAACTATCCAAAACTATCAAAACTCAAGCTTTCTCTTGTTCTTTCCCGACGTTGATCCTCTAGGCACATCCCTAGGATCAATGTGCATCCCTGGATCCTGCAAATTAAATATCAATTGTTAAATTCAACTAACTATGTACACTAATACATTATCTCAACAATTATCAACTGGTGCATGGAAAGTGCATGAAACACTTGGTCACTGAAGGACATCTCACCTCAACTGACAAAGGAGATTGTGTTGCTTGTGTAGCAGATGGAGCCGTCGGTTGAACATCCAGGATGGTTGAACCAGGGGGGCCAGGCACTGCTCCTGCTGGTGGTGGCTACAATGAAAAAATGTTGAAATAGTTAGAAATGCATGAATAAACAATAGGTCCAACAATAATAAACTATGTAAAGATAATGTTGAAATAGTTACATACCTGTGTGTGATCAGTCGCCACTGCAGATGCGGCACTAACTGCTGCATCAACCATCGATGCAAGGTTCTCAGCAGACAACTCGGGTTCCTGTTGCAGTAAACATGCAATTCAAACATTAACAAAAACGATTTATGCACTGGATTTCAAGTTAAACAACAAATATCATCGAAGGATATACATTACCGTGGTGTGAGTAAGCCCATGGTCGTGGGAAGCTGGAGTCTTTCTCGGAGTAGAACGCCTCACATACACACGACCCTTGTTCACGAATGGCCTGGAGGGAGATGCAAATCCAGGCAATGGGCCAGATGTGTCGGATGGTGCCTACAGTCAGCAAGTGTTCATGTAGTTAGACATGCATGATTCAACAAACAAACATGTATTTAAAAAATGTCATTTTTAATTGTTTACCTGGAGCCCAGACGTTTCAGGGGACGGTATGACCATGGGCACTACCTCCACATTACCTTGCCCCTGTGAAGGATCTGCCATCTGCAAGTTTAATAATTGTAAATATTAGACCGTATATAGCATTAATGAACTAAAATGTAAAGTATGTGGAAATTAACAAATTAACAAGTATTAAAAAACTGAAATTTTAAAATGTTTACCTCGGTGTGAGATACGGCAATAGGTGGTATATAAGATGGGCCTGTCGAGTCTGGAACATCCGGCTCTGGGGCGTCACTGCCGGTAATCATCATCAACTGCAAGTTCACAAAATTAATATATTAGCTCAAACTATATATATGTGTACAAAGACGAAAATAAATGAAGAATTTATTACAATTAACCATCAAGATACCTCTCTCAAAAAGCCACTGAAGGCAACATCTGATGCAATACCATAGCAGGGACGACCACATGACGTGCACTCGTGAGGATCAGTACTAGGATGGGGAATAGCTGATGGTCCTCCACTAGTGGATGGTCCTGATGGTCCTGCAGTAGTGGATGGTCCTGATGGTCCTGCACTAGCTGATGGTCCTGCATGGTGACGAGCTGGTGTATGTACCACACCAGGGACAGATGTCCCTTCCTCACCCATATGTTGAACCATCCTGCCATGGCGAACAACCGTCCGTGCCAAACTCAAAAATGCATCCCGTGTCTGCGGAATAATGCGATGTGCTGGTGGGACATCTGGCCCAGGCAACTGCCTGCGAGGTGCAGGGATAGGGCGATCCTGGTCTCGAAGCCTGGCATTGGGTCGGTTTTGGGGCATCCCCCCACCGATCCCCTGGAACTGTAAGATGTCAAAATAGTTAACGTGTTTATGCAACACGAACTCTGCATACATCTTTCGAAGGAAATATAAGGGAATTTCCCTGTTGTTGTGTGGTGGCATATCAAAAACCATGTACCATCTGTCCATCCAGTTATCAACAAATGGTTGAAACGTGCACCACTCAATGGAGATATGCGGCTTGCTTGCATTAGGGATTTCCCCCGTCCGAGGGTCCCTAAACAATGCAAATATAACCTCTTTGGATATTTTTAGCTTTTTTACTGCATTGTAATCTAGTCCATCAGCATATTGTTGTCTTTTTCTTTCTCTGTAAGATGCAATATCATACAGGACATTCGTAGATTGTGTAATTGTGTCCACAATTGCATCCAAGGTTGATGCAAGTGAACGGCGAATCCTGTCGCCACCACTAAAAGCTTCACTTATGCCCCTCAATTGGGCAAGCTCAATCAATATTTCGGCATTGGCATCCATAGCCGCAACTGCAATAAAGACATTAATACGAAAATCATTAGAAACATATACATGGTATATAATGACGTCTCTTCAAAATTGAACATGTATTAAATCAAACTCACATAAGCAATTTAATGGCATTTACTTACATACATTTAAAACTTAAAATTAAACATTTGACAATTAAAAAGTAAGTTATTCAGATTGGCAGAGAGGAGGAGGAGGAGGATCAAGGCAGTGATGAGTTTGTTGATTCAGGCATGGAGGAGGAGGATCAAGGCAGTGATGAGTTTGCATCTATGTGTCTCAATGTCTCATTGTGTTTTGTGATTGTGAATGACAAATGTGTTGTGATTTGTGAATGATCTAATTTCTATTGAATATTTCATATTTGTAATTGTAAATGTAATTTCTATTGAATATTTGTAATTGTAAATGTTAAATTTTATTGGATGATCTATATGTCTATATTTTTAAATTTTAATATATTTTAAAAATATATTAATTCCGGGGGTCACCGTGTCCTACGTGTCATAATTCCGGGGGTCACCGTGTCTAGTGGGGACCAGGGATCAAATTTGAAGGGTGGGGTCCCATTTCACTATGAAGGGCTATGAGATATTGAACACTATTGAAGGGCTATGAGAAATTTATTAATATTTATTCTATGTGTATATATGGATGTGTTCATGTTGTATGGATTGGATTCTAGGTTAACCGAGGCCTTTTTAGAGCAAAGAATGGGGTAATTACTATTTGGGAACAAGTTTTTTATCAAATGTAAATTGCGGTGATGGAAGATATTGAGGGTGCCACATGTTGTGGAGAAAGTAGTATTGATTCCTATGACGTAATAGGGAGTTCAAAAAGTCTGGTTTCAAGTATTGTCATGCGTAGCTCGATTGATTTTTCTCGCGCTAGGGTTGTAGCAACTGTTATGGCCATTACTGTTAAAAGGATTGATGGGGTGGAATCCCGTGAAACGATGAGTTCTTTTGTTAAGACGTAGATTCAGTGAAATTTGGTGGGAGTCTTATGTTCATTTTATGCACAAAATTCGATTACTTGATTTTGTTGCATTGTTAACTCTCCTCCTAGTCATAGCTACAATCTCTTATATAATTGTGAAGGTTATCAATCCACTCAATATATTAAAGTTGTAGTAGGCCAAAATCATCCACATATTTATTGTACTCACAAATGTTGACATTCCAATTTCTATGTAGAGCGCCCATTAACATTAGATTGTATGGGACATGTTTTTGAGGCATGATGTCATTATCTCATAACAACAAGCTTTTTATCCATAAATATGTCATCTACAAGCCAACGGAATTGTTCCTAATCCTTTATAAAACTTTGTCATAATTATATCAATACCAACATTCCTACCTATTGACTTAGCTTAGAAGATATTACACCTTCGGATAACCAAACCTGATTCCAAGGTTGGTAATCATAAACGTAAAAGCATCATCATAAGGAAATAGCATGTTGTGTTGAGGAAATTCCTTTTTTTCCATTTCCTTCTCAGTATAATATTTGGTTGTGGATCATTTAAAATGTATAATTTATTTTAATATAATTGGGAAGCTAAATTCAAATTCATTAATATATTAATATGATTTGATTTTTTTATTAATAATAAGTTATTCTTTTCATTTGAAAATGTAATAGTACATCAAAATTTCAATGTTTACTAACGTAGTAAAGTTGAGAGGCTTTATTTTTCAGTGGATATAGCAGACCTGTAAATTCATAGGATGTCAAAAATCTAGTCAGCCTTGAAGTTGAGCTCCTCAAAGAAAACGAATTTCTTTAAATATGTTTATGGCAGGCTGGCATTGCCAGCTTCGCTCCGCAAACTATCCTGGAGGACTGGAGGAGATAGGGTAGGTGGAACTTGGAAGTAGCTCATCCACAGTGGAATAGGGGTATAAGAAAAAGCTTGTTTCTATTCATGCAATATGGTCGGAGCCATGGAAGCATGGAATTCCAGCATTGACTTGATACAACAAAGAAAACAAAAGGTGGAACTTGGGAGTTGCAGGATTGACTTGATACAACAAAGAAAACACAGGGTGTGAGGCTGGGAGCCGTAGATGGTAGGATTAACTTGATACAACAAAGAAAACACAGGTCTATAGGTAGGGGCCACGGGCAGGAGCAACAACCTGCAACATTACAAGAAGTTTATGGATTGTGGATTTTGTCTGAAATGCCAAATTCGCGGGGGCATATTAACATAATATATTATACATTGAATACTCAATTAACTCACGGAGTCAGCATTCACGAATTGGTATGTGATAACTTGTAACTTGGTAATCCCGCTAGCAACAACACGTATGAGCCACCTTCCAGGTTTAATAATTTTGTTGATGCCATTAAATGTGTTAAACACGTAAGCGCTCGCTACAAACACGAGAACTTCGAAGCGTTCAAGCCATGGGCTACTCAGTGTAAGCCCGTCCACGTAAGTTGCTCAATGATATTATTAGAGGCCCAATGGTCCATGATCCATGGATGATCGAACACGTGGATATTGGAGAGTAAGCGAGTCCCACTCCCAAGTCACCTAGCTAGTAGCCGCATTCCCAATTTCCCACTAAAAATTGTTGATGGGTGAAATTTGAAGCTACCCTTCTGTTGCAATTTTAAACAGTAGTGGTTAATTTAATTATTGAAGGGCTTACCATGAAATTAAATTTTTTTTGCATGGTAAAATTTGAAGTGGCCTTCTATGACGTGTGGGTAAAATTTGAAGTGGCCTGAAGGCTTCAAATTTGAAGCCTGGTGGGGACACTCGTGTCCCGTGTCCTCGTGTCGGGTGACTTAGATGAATACATTGTAGAAAGGGGGGAGTTTTAATTTTTTCAATTTTTGGTTTGATTATGAAGTTTTGAGTTTTTTTAAAAGGGTTTCATTTTGAGGTGTGAATTTAATTACAAATTGGGTTATTCCCAATTTGATCAATATTACAAAACTAGGTTAAACAATAAAAAAATTGTAATTTGGATTAAAAAATCACAAAAAAATGATTTGGGTGAATAAATTACCTGACTAGATGAGAATGCACCGGTGAATTTGTCTCCCCTCCAGCGAAATCGAGCAACACGGATAGTTGAGTGGGCCACAAAGCGTCCTCGTCCAGGGTCAATTTCGCCTCTATTCGCGTTTCTGATGCGTGAGTGTCGCGGGTGGTCGGCAATCGGCCGACTGTGTTTTTAAATTGATTTTTAGTTTTACATATCGCGTACGCGATTTGTAAATAAATAACGCGTACGCGTTTTTAACTACATAACGCGTACGCGTTATTGTTACCTAGCCTACATGTCCAATGACATGTTAGGCTCGGGTCTTACCATGGCAGATGGTAAATATCAGAAACGCGTTATGTTTTAGGTATCAGGAACGAGATTTGAAAAAAGTAGCATTGCATCTAAAGTGACCCTCATCTTCTTGCACACACCCATCAGGTAGGTAGGAGGGCTATTGAGGGTTGTGGACAGGCTCTAAGGGGATGAAAATAGGCTCCGCGTGCTGGGGAGACCACCATACTAATGACTGGATGCATGATGAATGGATGCATGCATGCAAATATAAAAAATGATGGTGAGAATATTCCAACAAGTCACAGAACTACAATCCTGAACTGGTTCAGCCTCATCCCACCTAGTCAAGTATTCTACCACAATTATTATGTACCTTGCTCATGTTCTCTTTGTGAGTGGGTTAATTGGTCCAATAAAATCAATAGCCCATTTATCAAATGCTTGTAAAGTTACCTGAGGTACTAATGGCATTTCATCTCTTCTAGAAGGTTTTCCCACCCTTTGACATACCTCACAAGACCTGTAGTATTCTTTTGGATCGTTATGTAATGCAGGCCACCAAATCCATACCCTCAATTCTTTCTGCTTTGTATCCTTACTAGCATAGTGTCCCCCTACAACACCATCATGAGACTATGCTAAAATCATTGGCCTTTCATGCTCTAATACAGATCTTCTCAATATTTCATCTGGACCCAATGTATACAATTGTCCTGATATAAGCTGATAATCTATTGATTTTAAAACCAACTGTTTCTTCTGTGCCATAGTATAATCCTTCGAATCCATAAGCTTACTGGTACTTATCCTATCTCCAACCTCAACAAATGATCAGGACCTGAATTTAAATTTCCTGGTTTGACTACATTATCAAAATCATATTCTTGGAATAATAACAACCACCAATAGATTCCCCCCCCCCCCACACTCGCTTATTGACTAGGTATCGTAAAGTAGCATGGTCAGTATACATTTTAAAATGAGACCCCAACAAATAATGTCTAAATTTATGTAGTGCATATACCATTGTTAAGCCCTCTCTTTCTATCGTAGTATAGTTCCTTTCATCTACTGATAACTTTCTGTTGGCAAAAGTGATTGGGTGATCTATGTCTCCCTCTGCAATTTCTGCCAAAAATACACCCAAAGCTATGGATGAAGCATCAACATGTAAATGAAACTTCTTTCTCCAATATGGAAAGACTAGGATTGGTTCATTTACCATATTTTCTTTCAATGTTTCCAAACTATGCTGACAATCCTTATAACACTGGAATTTAACATCCTTTTTCAACAATTTATCTAGAGGAGCAGTAATTTGCACATATCCTTTAATAAATTTTATGTAATAACTTGTGTGTCTGAATGTTTTTCTTAGTTTTCGCACTGATGCTAGTAGTGGAAAATCTACAATAATATAAATTTTGGTAGGATCCATCAAAATACCATGTTTACATATCACATGTACCAGTAAAATTCCAAAAGGAGCACAAAAGATACATTTATTCAAATTTAAAGAGATCTGGTATTGTCTACAATATCGTTCCAACATCAACCTTAAACTATCAATATAATTCTTCAGTAAATTAAAAACTATCCAATCATCAAAGTATACTTCCAAAACTTATGGATAAACTCTTTGAAAGCAACGACAACTACTCTAGAAAAAGTAGCATGGGAATTCTTCAATCCAAATGGAATTACTGTGTACTGGTCGCAAGCCCACTTTATTGCCAATGTAGTCTTATGTTGATCTTCCTTCACAATATTGATTTGATGATAACCAGAAAACCCATCAGTAAATGAGTAGGATTCATGTCCTCCAGCATTCTCTAATACCTCATCTATAAAAAGGGTAGGGAATGGATCATGTAAGCATGCATCATTTAAATTTACGATATTGACACATATCCTAAATCCCCTTGTCTTTTATCCTGAACTACCATAGGGCTTATCCACTATGAATCTTCAAAAATTTATGCATCCAACATTATGTCAATTTTTTCCTTCACCTTCTCTTTATATCTTGGATTCAATATGTAATGTCTCTTCTTAAAAGGATTCACATCAGGCTTAAGTGGAATTTTCATCTCTCCTAAGTCACCAGCAACACCCTTCAATTCTAAATAATTGGTGGGAAATATATCCTAATACTCATGTAATAAATCAATAATTTTTCCTACTGTCCCATCATCCCAGTAATCCCCAATATTAGCAAACTTAGGATTCCCCTTTGAACCAATATTTACTTTTCTAGTCTTTAAGGGATATAAAAATTTATAAAACTCTATCTCAAGTATTCATATGTCCTTATTACCTTTTGTCTCCAGTATATGCAAGTCCCTTGTGTCATCATCTACTTGGTATCCAATAATACTATAGCACTCCAATGCACTTCTTCAAAAAAAAATCTCCTTGATAACTTGTAGAGCTACATCCACTATTGGACTCTCATCTTCAAAACTAAAAGTTTCCTTAAAATTCAAGATCATATTATCACACTTTGTTGTTCCATGTCGTATCTCCAATTCAGTACCAATTTCTTGGTACTGTATCTAAGGTATGAACAAGCATGTGTACCCATTCCAGCTTAGGCACATACCTCCATGTCGTACTGAATTCCATTAAATGCTCAATAGTACTAGTCAAACCATTAAAATTCATCCCGACATAGTCAATTTCTTCACCAAACCAGATTTCTAACATCCTTTTACACTGTGACCAACCTTCTATATTATTCTTATGAGTATTCCACCACCTTGTTGGGGTAGCCTTTATGGCTACATCTAAAGCTAATGCCCCTTATTTTTCTCGAACTTACAATTCAAACTCATGAATAAAATAATCTATGTTTTTTAATCCAACATACACAAGTGGGTTACATACCTTTGTTTTGATCCAACGCAGATATTTGGAATTGCAATCACACCTCCTGATAGATACCTCATGGAGTCTATTTTTCCAATTTTATAATCCTTCATCCGAATCTGATGCACATGAGATGATACTATGCCAACTCAGGTTTCCATCTTCCATAGGCTTAATATAGTCATGTCCATTCTTGAATTCATATTATAAATATGTTCCAGTCCTTGAGCATCATTTTCTTCTCTAATAGGTTCAACATATCTTTAACCTTCTAAAGGATCCAGGGGTGCAATTGCTCTGAATTTTCCTCCTTCGAATGTCATCAACCTCTTTTTCAAATTAATGATATATTGTTTATCCATTTCCCAATCTATTCCAAGTAATTTTGGATAAGGGTTAGTATCATCTATAATTTCAATAACTTCAAAATATGCAAAGATTCGCAATCCTTCCACTTCAATAGGTACCCATACTAGTCTACCAACTGGAACTATTTTTGTTGATTTTCTAATATTAATTGCACTGGTGACCATACAAGCATATGATTACCAATGTTTTCCTATGTTTTCTTAGTGAGTACATTCACATCCGACCCCAAATCCGGAATAATAAAATCCATATCATAATCCCAAACCTAAGCACTAAGTTGCATTTCCCTACCTGTCCTCTTTTTACATTGCAAATGATTGAAAATTCTTTCTTCAATAGGATCTATATTTCTCGGCCACATTGATCGATCAAACTGTGAAGTTATTTTACTTCATTTTCATCATTTAATTTATCTAGACAACTTTGAAAAAAATTCTTTAAAGGACTTACTTTTCCTGATGGTCTCTTTGGAATTGAATGATCATAAAGTGGAGACATGTTGTACACTGGAGGCATAGCCCCACTGGATGAGTCACTAAAGTTGATCCTCCTTGATTTGTCATAGTAAAATCCCTTCTAGATTCAACATAAGTCTCTTTTTCCTTCTGGGGATTAAACATCGGTGGTCATTTTGTCACTTTTCTAACCCATAGTCCATGTCGATTCCCTTGTGTTTCCATATCACCTCCTGTCGTAGCTCCCCCACGTGTGATAACTGCTATATAGTATCTTTCTCTTCTTGCTTTTCTACATATGTATTCTTTACATTTTGGTTCTAATTTTTATTTCCTTTAGCTTGCCACTTTTCTATCATATCATGTGTGGAATCTTCAATAGTATGATCAAATGCTCTACAATACATACATGTCGAACAACGATTTGGACAATCTCTTTCCAAGTGTCCCATTTGTTCACAATTATAATAGATTAGCTGGCCTCTTCCTCTGCCAAATCCACATCTTCCTCGACTTCTTAATCCACCCAGTTCTTGGTTATTTCCTCTTCTCTAAGCATTGAATTGTGCTCTTCTCCCTTTAGCTTTCTCTTCCCTTTTTATTCTATAGGATTCAACAGTTCGTTCCTTCAATATGTCATCTACTCGACATTTTTCTTCATCATGGCCTATAGATCTACAAAATTTATAGTACAAGTTCTTAGGAGTATTCACAGATTTTTGTATCAAGTAACATTATTCTAGTTGATGTCCTCTAGTCCTACATATTTCACACCAGACTCTAGCTCTATGATTCAAGGGATTAGGAATCCTTGTGGCTAGGTACCCTTGAAACGTCGGAAATTGATCCTTATGGTGATCTTCTTACTTGCACTTGATACACCAGACTTCCTATCGCTTCTCTTTTCCTTTCTTAATATCTTGGATTTGAAGTGACAAATTTGCTAGCTGCATCTAAATCTGACCCATCCCTATGCCAGTCTCTCCCACTATGGATGCCTCTAACTTCATTGCAATTTCAAGATCCTTAGACTGCGACACAACCATCTATTGCATCAATGGTAGTCTTATATGTGGTAACATTGCAGCTATAAACCATTCTTTATTTGAGAATTTAGAACCTGAAAACTTACTTGATCCATCAAAGTTTTAAACTATTGATCAAAGTCCCATACTGACTCATTAGGTGATTTATTAATCTCTTTTAGCTTGGTGATACACTGTGAGTCATACTTAGGCTTACTGAACTCATCTTGCAACATAGATTTATTTTTTGCTAATTTTTTTGGTTGCACTCCTTGCGGTACAACAAAAAATTTCATAAACCAGTTCAATGCATGATATCGGAAGGTCATGATCAAATGTGCTCTTTTTACATTGTCATCTTGCACTTGCATAACATTGCAGACAAATTCACAAAGAAACCAATGCTTCTTTGTATATTTCGATCCATTCCCATGAAAAAATAGTAGTTTCCTATCATCTCCTTCCATTTTCCTTCTCGGAGGTAGCAACTGAATTTGAACTATATGACCAACACTTCCACTATTATAAGTAGTTGAATACTGACCTTGACTAGTTGAACCAAAATTCTGATGACTTATACTACTATGACTTGCTTCCACAAGATGCAATGGGATATAAGTACTTAACTCAATTTCAAGAGATTCACATGGGGTCGTGGGTATGTCGCAACGCCTGGCCTGAGATTAATCAATTGGATCTTCCTCTGGTCTAAGATGGTAATCATCCTCTTCTTCTTATGTACTAACCGTTTCTTCCTTGAGTTGTGCTATGGAGATTTAGTTGTGTCCTTCGATCACATTGTGAACCTATTTTCTTCTTGACACAGTCCTTCTCCTTTTACAACACCAACATCTCATCCCACTCTATAGAAATCCACACTCTTCATATGTCTCACTTTCTTCTCCCATTATCATTTCAACTCACTCTTCTCCCACATACTTCTCAGAGCTTCCCCTAGTCAATACCCAGTTTCCGATGTGCGAAGCTACTTACTCCTCAGACTCCATTCTCATGACACTTTTTCCACAAAGTAACACTTAATCCACAAGTACATAGATTTCAATTATTTACCTCGTGGTCCTTTGAAAAATTATCTTTCATCCACGCTATAATATTTTAGGTTTATACAACAAACTTAGTAATATAACCTGCAATTATATTATCAAGCCAGTAATCAACAATGCATGAACTCTTATTACTAATACCTTTAAGCGTTCGAACTAACTCCTGATTCCAAACTGTTATCTCACCTCACTGGAAACATCTCTTTTGTTCTGCCAACTTCAATAACCATGCCGCGATTAAAATAGGGAACTCACCAAAGAAGATTCCATGTAGATTTGAGAAAACATACCTTTCCAACCATTCCTATTAACTGGGCCATGGATTTTTGTTTTGTTCTTTGGCAAAATCTAGATACTTCTTGTCTATCCATTCTAGAATATATTGTTTACTTGGATTCGACATCAACATCCTCTTCAAGCAAAGATCCCCGTCCTGGAAATGGAACCATTTGCTGGATCACTTGTGGGAGAACCCAGGTCCACTGCGACACAGACCAACAAATACCAAGATATTGGCCCTTTTGAAATCACCTATAAATAGGTGAAGTCTCACTTGAAGTACATATGGGTACTGCAGGAACCATGTTTCTGTAGTAGAGAAGGGGAGGGAATTATGTTCTACAATCACACTCATTAACAGAACCTCGACTGAAATCAATTTAAACAACCTAACTAATATATTGTGTACATCTACCATGCAGTATATCGTAACTGAGAACATTTACGATTTATTCTCATGTGATTTCATATTTATCATTTTAATATCACATGTAAACAAAACAATAAGAATACATCTGAACATTCACATAAACAAGGCAGCATATATTTTTACATGGAAACCCAACTGGGAGAAAACCATGAAAATGATTTGTCTATCCATTGATCCTGTTACATAAAGCATTTAATCTTCTTCTTCTTACATATCTGTGCACACACCCTGTAGACTGCAACCCTTACAAAAACCATTAAATCACACAAAATCATACATGGGATCAAGTTATCCCTCACGGAACACTATGCAGACTGATAATCCTAACTTACTCTAACCACTTTCTTGGTTGACATGATCAACCACTACTCTTTCCCTCTTTTACAACACTACGTCAAAGTCCGTCCTTATTTTTTGGGTGTGCTTCCTTTTGGCCACTTCACTGTGCAACCCATTTTCACATCAACACAAAACTAGTTCAAAAATATCATAGGGCCAACAGAAAAACAAGAGGGAAGGGTTAATGGTTGGGGGAGGAGTAGGAGAGAGAGAGAGAGGGGGGGTGATCAAAGAGGGGGGGGCAGAGCAAGGTGGTTATAGACAAGGGGGGTATAGGTGAGGAGTGGGGCCGTTGGGTTAGAGAGAGAGAGAGAGAGAGAGAGAGAGAGAGATAATGGTTTGGTAAGTGGAGGTGGAGGGTGATTAAGAGAGATAGAGAGAGAGGGGGTTATGGGTAGGCAGAGCAGGAGAGAGAAATATATATTTTGGTTAGGGGCTGGGGTTTCAGGGAGGATTATGGAAGTTAGATAGAGTGTGGGTATAGGGTGGGGGCACAGAGAGAGAGATAGATTAATGGGATGATAAGTGGTAGGGTGAGGGGGATTAGGATTATGGGTATGGGGAGGGGGATTAGGAGAGAAAAGGGGGGGAATTATGGGTAGGGGGAGTAGGAGAGAGAGGGGGGGGGTTATGGGTAGGATGAGTAACATAGAGAGAGATATGGGGGCGATCAAAGGGGTTGGTTATGGGTACAGAGAGAAGGAGGGGGGTTAGGGAGAGAGGGGGGATTTGGGTAGTGAGAGAGTGTGTGTGAGAGGGGGGGTTTAGGGAGTTGGGGAGAGAGAGTGGGGAGTGTTAGGGAGTTGGGAGAGAGATATATGGGGCATGTATAAAGTTGGGGAAGAGAGAAGGCATGGCTTTAGGTGTAGGTGGAGAAGTAGGGGAGAGAGAGAGAGAGAGAGAGAGAGAGAGAGAGAGAGAGAGAGAGAGGGTTAGTAAGGGTTAGGGGGAAGAGGGATAGAGAGAGGAGGAGGATGAGGAAGAGTATGGAGTGGGGTTATAGGTAGAGGGAGTAGTAGGGGGTGAGAGGTAGGGGGAGGAGTAGGGAGTGGGAGAGAGAGATCAGGGGAGTGTTAGGGGGTTGGGGGAGAGAGAGCTGGGTAGGAGTTAGGGGTTTTGTATTTAAACATAACACATAAGCATTTCTTTCAATAAAAATGGGTGCACATTTTGTGAATTATTCGTTGGCATAATCGTGCACCAAACCTCATTAATGTGGTTTTAATGTGCTCAGTAATGTGTGCATGTTCTGTACATAATAACATGTGTGTTTGTTTTGTAAATAATGAAAACGTGTGCATTTTGTTTATGTAAAAATACTTCTTTTTCCTATCCAGTAGTCACTCAAATATATCCAAGAAAATTATAGTCATATCATGGTTTTTCATCAAGCTGAACAAGAAATCTCCAATTGAACATCACCATAGACCATCTCCATCATTGATCATTTGCTTATAATTGAGTAGCACCAAAGAAAATTTTCCTCATTTATAATTGTGGTGATGGTGTATATGCACAACCAAGGAAGAAAATCAACAAGCTTGAAGAATATCTAATTGAATAGCACCAAAGATAATATCCATCATCCACTTGCTTATAATTGACAATTTTTCTCACTGATCATTGTGGTGATGGGGTATATTCACAATTGAGGAAGAAAATCAACAATCTTGAATAATCTCTAATTGAAGAGCACCAAGGAAAATATTCAACATTAATTTGCTTATAGTTTAGGAGCACAAAGGATAATTTTTCCTCCTTGAGTATTGTGGTGAAGGGGTATATCCGCAATTGAGAAAGAAAATCAACAAGCTTTAAGAATCTCTATTTGAAGAGCACCAAAGAAAATATCCATCATTCATTTGATTATAATTGAAGAGCACAAAAGACAAATTTTCCTTCTTAATCATTGTGGTGATGGGGTTCACAATTAAGGAAGAAAATATGCAAGCTTGAAGAATCTCTATTTGAAGTGAACCAAATAAAATATCCATCATTCATTTGCTTAAAATTGAGGAGCACAAAAATTATTTTCATCATTTATTTTCTTACAATTGAGGAGCACCAAAGACAATTTGCATTGAACTAATCATTGTGGTGATGGGGAATATATGCATTTGAGTAAAAAAATAAACAAGGAAGAAGAATCCTGAATAAATCATTGAAGAGAATAGAGAAAATAAATATTATACATGATCATTTGGAGGAATTCTAATTATTCTAGATGATGGCACGGTTCTTCCTACCAATCCACGAAAAGGAAAACAAAGGAATTCACTAGAGGGATCCTCAATTTCCACAATAGTCCTGGAACAAACACCCCATTAGTAAAATGTAGGTTCTTCTCGATGGATTTTTCCATTCACACATCAAATCCACCTCAAACTAATGAATCACCATCTAAAAAACCAATTACTCTTTTGGCATCTTGTGCTTATACAAGTGATAAAGTTAGAGAGGCATTGCATGTAGAATGTATTGTTAAAGAAGTTAGTGATCACAAGTTAGAGATCACTAAGATCAGAAAAAGGTTATTAAGCAATACTTAAGAAATATTTCAACTAAAGAACCATCACAAAATTCTACCTACAAAAATCAAAAAGTTAAAAAATATGCGAAAATTGGAACAAAACAATGAAGATATTGAAGGGAAACTACTCGAGAAAGAAGAAGAAGAAATTCAAGATATTAAGGAACAACTTTAGAAGTTAAAAAAGGATGAAAATTCACAAGAAGAAAAGTTTAAAAAGATTCAGAATAATAACAAGATGTTAGAAGAAAATTAGAAAAAATTAGAATGAGACATCAAAATATTCAAAAGTACAAGTTATGGAAAAAGGTACACTTACAGATCCAGTTCAAATCACCGATCAGGATATCCGCCCAGTCAAAGAACAACACACATGAAGGTTAAGACAAGAAAACACTACAAACATAATCAAGGAAAATGATGTTAAAAAGATTTCCTATCGACATCCAAATCACAAAAGTTAGTCATTCTAGTTCAATTAAGTCTTATGATGACACTTCACCATGGCAACACAATATTCTACAGAGAATCGACTTAGGATGGATCGATATGTCTATATTTTGAAGGTTGTATTCAACACTTGTACAAGTTTATATCATCACGTATCATCAACTACGATAGAGCATAGAAGGATGCAATGACACTTACAAAACGAAAAGCCGTAATATCGTTTTCATCAATATGCTTTGAGGACAATGCATTTCTTAAGAGGAAGGAAATGTTATAAACATAAATAAGCATTAATTATATATAATAGAAATAATAAATGCATATAATAACAATAAGTCTAGAAATAAGAAATGACTCCTTATGAAGAGTAACCTTGTGCCTTAGTAAATATATATATATGGGCACATTTACCTTTGTAAATAATCAATTCAATTATTCATTATTCAATTTCTATTATCCTTTATGGATTATTGTGGGCTGACAAATTTAAATTGGAAGTTTCATATATGAACCATCTTGTTTCATACCAAAAATAGGGAAATGTGGCATATTTCCCCCAAAACAAGGAAAATCCCCCAAAATAGGTATAATTCCCCCAAAAAATCAAAAAGAAAAATTAAAAAGGGAAAAAACATTGAAAAAGTTGAAAAGAGTGGGAAACCACTAAATGCCACCTAGTACCACGAGCCAATACCAAGATCCACCCAATACCACGGGATAATACATAGGTCCATTTGATTATATATTAATGATGAAGGTCTCTCATTTTACACACACACATTCTCTCCATGCATTTTCTTACCATCACTCTGCCAAAATTTCTACCAAAACCCTTGTTGAAGCCCCTTTTGAGCCTTCTTGTTTCTCCCTTGGAGATTTCCCTATCTTGTGACGTGTGGTTAGAGAGCACCGAACTGCTTGGAGACCAAGGAACTTCTACTTCAGAAAACTACAAGGGACACCACCAACACTGTTTCGAGGTATTCTTTGGTCTACTATAAAAACCCATTTTTACATAATAAAAATGAAAAAAAGATTCTTTCTCTTACCCTTTGTTTGTGAAGGAATGTTAAAAAAATATTATATTAGATTTATTTTCTATGCACATGCTTCATGTAGTTTAATTTTAAATTATTGTTATTTATTGGGTTTATCTGGTTTATTTTTTCTTTCCATTTGAATTGCTACTAAGATTTCCCTAAGTATTAGTAGGTTCCTTTTAGCACATGCTGATGTGAAAACACCAGCAACAATGGTGGTCTATGTGATCACGTGAGAGTGATTTTAAAGAGGTGTAAACACATTGAATGAACAAATGCAAAAACATGCCAACCACAACATATGCAATATGGTGCAAAGTGAGTGATAGGTGCTTGAGTCTTTATGCAAGTAGTCCACAAGTTGGTTATTTTCAATTATGAGTAAGGTGATCCTATAAATAAAAAGAAAATAAATATGAATTCCATAAAAGATGTAACTTCCTTTCCTCTCAAAAGTCACTGGGCCTTCAAATAGCTTACCCATCAATGGTGTTGAAATCCCTTGACGTTGGGTAGTGAAGGTATGATAAAGTCATTTATCAAGGAATGATGTTGGGGATATGTTCTGAAAGTGATGGAAACATTTCCAACAACTAACGAGATCTGACTCAGGACTCAATTGAACCCACAATTTCTCCCTAGTGATATCCTAGGATTTGGCCATTAAGATACCTACATCAATTATGGATAAGTGGTTCGTCCTGGGCGGTAAACTGTCGTCTCCACAAAAAGATAAGTGACTCTTTGTGGGGAGAAGAAATATTTATAACTCGGCTTCACATCCTTGAGAACCACACACTTCTTATCTGGGTTCTTTTTTATCACTTGCTGATAATAGGATTTAAAGTACCCTAAAATTCAACAACACTATGTTTCAAAAATATAGAATATTGGTGGGGATTCTTTGGATTCCTATCCCAACCAATCCTAAACTAACTAAAATGTTATTTTGTGACCTCCTGTGGAGGATTTTAGTTAGTTTGAGAGCTAAAAGTGCAATGTTGATTTTTAAAAAGGCCTAAATTTGATTTAAGGAGTGTGAGAGAGGAATTTCAATATTTCATATCATTCTGATCCATCCAAATCACTAAGAGTGCATCATGGACAACATACTAGATGTAAAAGGGTCTTTAGGTCTATCCGTGTGTGCTTAAGTGGAAATCACACATGTTTGGAAATAAATTGGAATTTGAAACTAACTAAAAGAGTATAAAATAAAGATACATGGGCATCCACTTTAATTCAACTCTAAGCAAATAACAACTACTCGGGATGCTTAAGGAAGTAAATGTCTTCAAAATGAGGTATTTCAAACCTATCACCCTTTTCTTATTTGCCAAGATCATGAGGTATTTCAAACCTAGACCCTTTTCTTGTGTGAGAAAGTGAACTAAACTAACTTCCATAGAACAAAGAAATAAGCAAGAAGCAAAAAGATATCTAACTAGAGGTAGTCAAATCTAAATTCCTAGACTAACAATTTCAGTGAAATGGAAAGCATAATCATTCAGTCACTAGTGAGTACTAAGAGGCTCGTTGAAATCCTCAAATCCTTTTAGCCTAAGTAGTAATGATTCTCTAATCCTTGTCTTGGACTAAGTTATGTAATTATTAGAAAAAATTAAATTGCATGTGAGTTATATTTTATGGTTCATTAAGTAGCCATTGGAACCACGGATGATTTGTGAGAACACAAGTAAAACGAAAATAAAATAAACGGGTTGTGCAGGTATTGGAACCACAGTCACACTAATAGCATGATTACAATGAAGTAGAGGTCATGCGGATTCACTACGCGATTTACAAAGAAATTCAAGTACGTGACATGTGCATCTATCGAGGATATTTCTACATGATGATGTGCATATGGGATGTTGAGATCCATGCTACTGATATAAAATTAATTCTAGGAAAAAGGCCTTAGAATTATGGTTGCTGAGAGGCTAGAAATTAAGCTCCTACACTTATATAACACCCAAAATAAGCTATCTAGCAAAAAAAATATCTAATATGCGATGAAAAAAAATGATCACGGAGTCACCGAAAATAGCATTAATGGGAAAATGGCACAAGGGTGAGAAATCCTACCTGCTATCCTTACAACTTTCAACCAAGGAAATAGTGTTAGCCGTGGGTTAAGTAGACCAAGCACCCCACAAGCTAAAGTAACTTCAAAAAAACTAAACTAAACTAAAATAGTGAAGATAAAGTCTTGTTCCTTGAGGAAGGAACAAATAGAGAAACACTTGCTTCTTAGAGGAAGAGAGAAAGGGAGCTTGTGTATGCCAACTTGGGGTAGGAAATAGATTGAAAGTGAAGGTCTCAATGTAATTCCAACAACATTTAACTTTGCTATGATTTTCTCCTATATAATGCATGCCAATGGATTTCTTTTATAAGCGAAATGGAGGCCAAGAAACATCGAGATCCAAATGTGGACACTCTTTCCTTTGAAATAGTTCTCCAAGTACATCAGGGGGGGCTATTGAATGTTCCCAAGCATGTGAAGTGTCCATGTTCAAATTTTGGAGCCAAGAAAATCGTTTTGAGCCATCAATGTATTGCAAAAGTAAGTGACCTTGTTGTTTTGATAGTCACATGGGTTTCGAGGGATATATCGCATAGATGCATGTGTGTACCTGAACAGGAAGTTCATGCTAATTATTAGCATGGATTTCCAGTGCTTTTAGTCATGCGATTTTTTGTACTGACTGAATTTGACATTTTAGGGCTCAATCTATCTTTTGGATCTAATGAGTATGTCTTTGGTGAGATGCATGTTGTATGTTGATGACTCCTTTCTACAAGATTAGTTGAAATGTCACATGTATGAGAAATTAAAGCGTTAACAAATTACTAATATAGTACTTATTTCATACTTATTGTTTGTATATGACATCTTGATCTTAGGATAAGGATAACTCGTAGCTCATGCATAGATAATAGTTAGTGGCAGACAACCCATTTAACTAAAGAAGGTAATAAGCAGCTAAGGCATATGCAACAACAGGTGATTACAACTAAACATGGAGAACAAGTAAGATATAACTTGTTCATGGCACTTAAATTATGACCTATCGGTGTTCACCAGCCACAAGTTAAGCGCTTGTGCTAGTTAGCAAATCTCTAGTAGCAAAGGCCCTTTGGATACATATTTACAATAAAGCTCCTTGGGGAAGGGTAATCAAATCTAAGTATTTGAATGGAAGAACTATGGAAGAATGATATAGCCTAGGATCAGAAAAGAACCAAAGATTGATAAATGGTTTGGAAGGTTGTAGTAGACGCCTTTCCCTTGGTGGGTAGGTGGATAGCATGGAAGGTAGGAGATGGGAGAAAATTTCAGATAAGAGAATACCCATGGATAAGCACCTCGAGGGGAATTTAAATTTGTCAGAAGAACTAATAGATTTCCTTCATTCCAAGGAAATATTCCATTTAAGATAGGCATGATAGAAAGCTATTAAAAATGTTTGGGACTAGAGGTGTAAATCAACATAAGCGTTGGGCCTGGAAGGGGAACATGTAGAGGAATGGACACAATATGTGAACAATTAATACCACATGGCTATGATATTCTTAGAATATGAAGACAGATTAAGTAGGTCTAATTAGAATCCAACTATAAGGGATTACACAGTGCAATTAGGATATGCAAAAAAAGGTTGAGAAATATTTTCCAATGGAAATAAAGTGGTGGTGGGTAGTTGTTTGGAAATTACCCAGCCTTATGAAATCTAATATATTACTATTGTTGGATTTGGCCAGTAAAATATTGCTTGGGACAATGGAGTGAAGAGAGGATGGGCAGGACCATGCAGATGTACATTGTGCACATGGGAATTAGAGTCAATGTATCATCTCTTTGTGAATTTTTCCTATGCAAAGGAGGTTTGGAAGGAAATTGATTATGTTTTAAAGTAAAAAACTAAGTGGAACTTGGACACATTAGAAGGGTGTGTATACCTGAGTGGATTACTAATAGAGCAGTCACAACTTTCAAGGAAATGCCAAGCTTTCTTGTTTATTACATATGTTGTGCGAGAAACCATTTTCTCTTTCAAGAAAATCACATTTTGACTACTCTAGTGGCACACTTGGTGGTAAAAATTATAAAGGAGCACCTTGTAAATTTCCAAAAGAAAAAAAGACAAGAATGCTTTTACCCATGCCAATTTTTAGTCCCAAACCAAACCATTTTTTGTTCATAGCTATTATAAGTCGGTTATGTGACATCTCAAGCATTGAATGGACAAGCAATTCATTGGCTAGGCATCACTTAGACGTTGTTACTCTAACACACACATCTATCATAAATCAATATGTAGAAAATATGTCGCTTAAGTGATGTTGCTTATGTTGCTTTAACATCGATTAGACGTCGATTAAGAGACAATTTCCTTTTGCGATTAAGAGATAATTTCTTTTTTCTTTGTTCAATTTGTGGCTTGGTTTTGAATGATATCGCCTGTAGTCTATAAAAGGAAAATTTTATTAATCTTTAGCAAACAATAAAATCATAAAAACAATATTGAATTTGTTATCAAATATAATAGTGACACATCACTTAACTCTTTTCTCATAAAATTGCCATACTTCATACTTTAATTGTTCTTTTTAAAAAAGATATATAAATTAAAACATGGATGACGAAGAAATAGAAAAGCAAAAAACCTCCAAAGATTCCTATATATTTGAAAAATGAGACACTTTTCTTCTAAATCTTAGCAAACGATAACTATTAATAAAAACTCTATAAACTTCAATTCTTTTATATTTGAAAATTAAGAAAGTTAACCTTTTTCCTCTATATTTGAAAATGAGAAAATAAACATTATAGCTTACCAAATAAAAAGTATTAATATATTTGAAAATTAAAACGTGAACACCAAATAAAAAATATTAATATATTTGAAAATTAAAACGTGAACATTTTTTTCTAAATCTTACCAAATGAAAATTTTTAATATTTAAAAATTAAGACACTCAACGTTTTCCTCTAAATCTTACCAAATGACAAATATTAATGAAGTTAATTATGAAGAATGCTGTGTAGAATAAGTAATTGACAACTACCCGTGACCACATGAGCTTTTATTTACTTTATACTAGGATTGACATTCACATTTAAAAATGTTCTTTATTTTATTTCCTTAATTTTAAAATATTATCTTTTCCATTATTAGTAATATTATCTTTTCAATTATTATTAATATTACCACGGAATGGAAGTCCAGCTACGTAAATTTATTTTATTTTCTTAATTTTAAAATATTATCTTTTCAATTATTATTAATATTATATCCATAATGGAATTCGATCTTGATAAATTAATGATCTTTTATTTTATTTTTAAAATTTTTAAAATATTATTGTTAGATAGGAGAGATCAGAAAATTCTTCGTAAAACTTTCATGAGTCTAGGGCGTAGACTTAGAATGTAAATTTCAAATTAATATTTATTTTGAAAGTAGTTTATTTATTCTAGGATTTGGATTTTATGATGGATTTTGGTTGAAAATTTGGTAGTTTTTTAATAAAATTTAAATGAGAAAATGTTTAAATTATGTTTCTAGATCCAGAATATATTAAATGAAATACAATAAATATTGATCAAAGTGATAAGTGAATATTGATCAAAGTGACAAGCAAGGTTCAAAATTGAAAAAAAATTGCACGTAAAAAAAATTATAATTTTTAATTTTGACATTTTATGAGAAAGTGCAATAATTATATTAAAATTATATAAGAAGTGTTAAGTTTCAAACTGCTCGTCAAATATTTTCACTATTCAATTCTTGATGTGTGGCTAGCATTAAATGTGTCATGAAATATCTTTCTAGGAAGAAGAAGGAAAATTAGTTTGGGAAGAGTGGATTGATGGTGCTTTACTCTTTAATGAATGTGCTCCTTTCCTTGAAGACTAAGTTGATATGGTTTCCTTGTTTAAACAAATTTTCCTTATTTTTCGATGAAATGGTTATTTATGGCCATGACCAGAGTGTCTATGTAATCTAGAAAAGTACCTTTTGATTTTACATAATAGCAAAAGTACATTGTTTTTCTCCTTGAAAAAAATTCCAGCAAAATGGTCGATGGCCATTGGCCATCTCTCTTTGCAAGTCTGCCCCTTGAAAAAATAAAAAATAAAAACTATTAAATACATTGTTACGAACTTATCTCCCACTATTCTCATATCTAATTTCAACAAGTCTTGAGATTTATTAGTTTCTTGATTTCTTTAATAACAAAAGGACAAACTTGATAGGTTAGTGATCGAGCGAGCTTAATTTATTTTACTCATCATCACATCTAAATTTATGAGTCTCCGTTATTGAGCATATCATAGTGATACGTGATACAACTGGGTTGACTTTTGTTCACATCAAATTGCTTAATTCATGATCTTCATGACAATTTTGATTATGGAAAAATTTTAGTTGTAGTCTCGACACTAATCAGTTCAACAGTTGTACCTACATCCAGTACATTTCTTTGTAAAAATGGCATGCCCATGAAGAGGATCAAGCGAGCTTTGGGTTTGAAAATGATTCATTTGGCTGCTTGTTATTTTGTTAGTCTGAATAAAACTCTTCTTCAGTTGTATTTATATCTACCTAAGTTACTTTCTATTGATCATACCACTGAACAAGTTATTTTCTCTCTTTTAATTTCTGAACATGTAATGTATTGATGAAGGGTGTCGTATCACTTCAAGGCAATTTCTCGAAGCAGCCTGTCCTATCAAGACTCAATGCTCTGCTCACCCATTAAGATTAGTCTCTATCCCATCCACCATTACAAGAAAAGAATGGTTGCATTGCGTCGTAATTTGCTTTATCAACCACAAAATTACTCACAAGGATAGATTTCCACGACTTACTATACATGCCTTCATTTAATGAACCGGTTGTTTTTCAATTGCTCGTTGCATTTTCGTAGTAGGTGTTTCTTATAGGGAATAGCCCATGCTTCCCACTAATGCTCATAAGAATTCTTTCCCCACTTCTATAAATACATTTCAACAACACTAAATCATCCCACCAAAAAACAATAAATCCAAATGTTGCAAATTGAAAAATTGAAAATGGGTAAATGTTATATAAGAATGAATATCTTTTCCTTAGAAGAGGGATCTATGTGTAATCAAAAATGATATTTTGAATAAATATCAGGTTGCAGAGTCTGGGACAAGGTACAGTCATCCAAATATCTAAGTGTTTATACAATATTATAAAGGTTCAAGTCTAGATATTAGAAACCTGGATCTAGACTTCCATTTAATTTGAAGTAAAAATACTGGATAAATGGATGCATGGGTTCTGAGACATGGTTTAAGCATACTTGGGGTTTTCGCTATTAGTTCCACCACAGAAAGGGTTACAAAGAATGAGTTTTTGAATTGGTATTGGTTAATTAAAAAAAAAATAAAGGAAAACATGATTGGGTTCAGCTGCACTAGATTCATAAGTTGGACATAAACTATTTACAAGCAAAGATTCCTAAGTTGGACACCAATGATTTCTAAGCAAAGATTCAAGGTAGATGTGTATCTTCCGTCCAATTTTTTTATTTTTATTTTTTTCAGTGTGTTTGTTATTGAAACAATGTTTTTTTGTAGATGTGATAATTATGGATTTATTGATTTATTTAATGACATAAATTTGATTGAAAATATAATATTCTATTTAGCACTTGTTTTTATGAATTGTGTAATTAATTAATTATTATCAAATGAAATGTGATTTTTTTTAAGCATTTCATCCTAAAAGTGCGACACAAATATATACCCTTCAAACCAAAATTAAAACCCACCCTTCAAATTTGAACCCTGGTGACAAGTGGTTGCCCATATAGAAAAGCCAATCCAATTTTTTCGCAACGTGGAGAAGGAATCTCGTTTTCATTCTTTCAATAAACCTGCTTCCAATATGGGAGCTGCTTTCAGTGGACTTTACTGTGCTCTGCTCCGCGATTGTTTTTGAAGCCAATCCAATTTTTTCGCAACGTGGAGAAGGAATCTCGTTTTCATTCTTTCAATAAACCTGCTTCCAATATGGGAGCTGCTTTCAGTGGACTTTACTGTGCTCTGCCCCGCGATTGTTTTTGAAGCCAATCCAATTTTTTCGCAACGAGGAGAAGGAATCTCGTTTTCATTCTTTCAATAAACCTGCTTCCAATATGGAAGCTGCTTTCAGTGGACTTTACTGTGCTCTGCCCCGCGATTGTTTTTGAAGCCAATCCAATTTTTTCGCAACGTGGAGAAGGAATCTCGTTTTCATTCTCTGCCCAGAGCTTCTATTTCCAAGTAAAACTTCAACGACTTTTCCCGGTTGTCGGCTGCCCCAACAACGCGTTTAGGTGACGAAATTGACTTTCTGGTGAGAGGTGAATTAGTTCTTCCTGCTTTTCAGAATTTTCTCAAACCTACTTCATCCCATATTCTTTAAAAACAGATGTTCTCTTCTTCGATTCCCACGCCTCCAACGATTCCGCCATCGTCATAATTCAACTTATAGACTCGCACAGGAAGCCCAACGTAGCCATTTACTATTCACTGTTTGCTCCAAATTGCAGACTGAAATAAAGGATGAAATTAGATCAAACAGTTTGTGTGACAGGAGCAGGGGGGTTCATAGCCTCATGGCTTGTCAAGAAACTCCTCACCAAAGGCTATACTGTCCGAGGAGCAGTTCGTGGCGACCCTGGTAGGTGCTAAATAGCTTGCCCAAAATTTCGGACAGAAATGTGAAATTTTGAGTAATCTTTAGTCTTAAGGTTGAGCCTGTTTTCAAATTTTGTCATCTTTTTCTCTCTTTGATCTTTTGATAAAAAAAAAGTTATGACATAATTGTTGGGTAGTTATTTATTTAGTTTGGATGGAAGTGCAGAGAGTGGCAAGTATGAGCATCTCAGAGTTTTGGAAGGAGCGAAAGAAAGACTTGAACTTGTGAAGGCTGATATTCTTGATTACCAGAGCTTAGTCGCAGCTATCCGAGGATGCCACGGTGTCTTTCACATGGCTTGCCTTCTCAACGATGACCCTGTAATTATTTTTCACCTCATTCATTGGTGTGCCTATATATATATTCAACTTCATCGCTTGGGTTTTCAGATTTATGCATGCAGAGATTGAATATTGTTTGTGATGATGCAGGATCAAGTTATAGAACCAGCAGTGAAAGGAACGACGAATGTTATGGAGGCCTGCGCAGAAATGGGGGTCAACCGCGTAGTCTTCACATCTTCTGTCGGTGCGGTTTACATGGATCCACAGAGAGACCCTCGCGCTATAGTCGATGATGATTGCTGGAGCGATTTGGAATATTGCATCCATACCAAAGTACTTTTTTTGTTTAACCAACACTTATAGATACTAGCTGCTTATTCTTTCAATTACTAAATTGCATGTAAATAGTGGTGGAACCCTATAAGCTAATTATGTTTGTTGGTGTGGCACAATACAGAACTGGTACTGTTATGCAAAGACCTTGGCAGAGAAAGCTGCATGGGAGATTGCTGAGAGAAGGAATTTAGAGATGGTAGTGATCAATCCGTCTCTGGTTTTAGGTCCATTGTTGCAATCCACCATGAACGCCAGCACCGCTCATATTATGAAATATTTGACAGGTAATGTAATGCTATATATTATAGTTGGTTGGTTCGTTAATACATCTATAGTGGAATCATGAGTGATTTAAGAGGAGAATGGATGGACGTGCAGGGTCAGCGAAGACGTATGCGAACTTAACTCAGGCATATGTGGACGTCAGGGACGTTGCGGATGCTCACATTTTAGGTTATGAAACGCGTTCAGCCAGTGGCCACAGATATCTCTGCGCAGAATGCAGCCTCCACCGAGGAGACCTCGTCGACATGCTGGCAAAACTGTGCCCGCGGTGTCCTCTGCCTACCAAGTACGTGATTTCTCTGCGACTTCAACTTCATAAGAATAGTTTCGTTTAATTCTGTGCAACTTCATATGACAAGAGTTGTTTGGTTTAATTCTGTGGAACTTGATGCATGCAGGTGCTCAGACGAGAAAAATCCGCGGAAGCAGCCATACAAGTTCTCCAATCAGAAAATGAGAGATTTGGGGGTCTCATTCATCCCAATAAAAAAGTCATTGGGTGATACGGTGGCCAGTTTACAAGACAAGGGCTTTCTTCTCTAGCTCTTCCGACTTTCCAACGCCGGGGGCATAAATTTATGGAAACTGGAAATGTGGACAAATAACTTGGATCCATTTTGGTGCCGCCGTTATGGCCGGGTGGCTGGGGCGGTTGGTTGTTGTCGTCCTCATCCAGGATCAACCTCGTGACCTTCTTAAATTTGGCACTCTTGCATATTGAGCTGCCAGTTTCACTATTGTATGAAAAAAAAAAAAAAAACTTGGATTCATTTTAATTCGAAGTGTCTTGGTACATCAAATTTGTTCAAAGTTTATTGGTTGTATGAAAAAAAAAAAAAAAAAAAAAAAACAACTTGGATCCATTTTAATTCGAAGTGTCTTGGTACATCAAATTTATTCAAAGTTTATTGGTTGACCAAATCAAATATATCAACCTGTAAACATTTTACAAGTTACAAATCAAAAGTTTATTGGTTGACCAAATCAAATATAACGTGTAAGCATTTTACAACTTACAAATCAAATATAAGAACGTGTAAACATTTCATATCCTCCCCATCCTTAGTTAGCCTTAACCACTCCTCTTCACCAGAATTTTCCTTTTTCCCTAACCCTCCTCGTCTCCACCCTACCATAACTTAATCATACATTATCTTGTCCTACAACATATTCTACCCTAGACTAACATAATCCACAATTTCATAGCGTATGCTACTAACATATCCTATTATAATCAATCTTATGGTAATATTGTGTAACACGGTGTACAATTAATGGTAATCTTTCTTGATGTTGTAAGGGTCTATTTTTTAACCATTTTAACAACAACGAGCTCACATTATCAATGCATTCACACTAGAAATGCATATATGCTCTTGGATTTATAAGACCAAAAAAACATAAGGGGGAACAAGAAAAAAGAAGACCAAGAGCCAAGGGAAGAGAAAACATGACATAAGAAAAACCAAGCATGGTGGAGTTACCCAGATGCATATCTCGTTGCTAGTGCTATTGTCCAATTGCTACTAATCTTCCATCCATTGTATCTATTTATATTATTGGGGCGCTTCTCGATTTCAATGGATTCCTTAAATTTCATGTTGAATAAATCATCCTCAATGGCAAGAATTTTTGCATCCTCAATACAGATGTGATTTTTAGTCTTTCATGAATGTTCACTGAGAGCAGAGGAATGAGAGCGATTATGCTTAATATATGCAGCATGTTCATGAAACCTGGTTTTGAAGAAACAACTGATTTCGCCAATGTAAGGTTTACCGCAGGAGCGGGGAATCAAATAGATATGTTTCCTATTAGAAGGATCAATGGGATCCTTCATAGATATAAGAGAGCTCTTAATGGTATTTAGGGGCTTGAAATTGGCAATGGTGTTCTTCTTCTTCAAAAATCTTGCTAGCTTGTTAGTTGTCCCTTGAATGAAATCGAGTAAAACTTTGGAAACTTCATCGTTCCTATGAGAATTGATCTTGGTACCTTGATTGGACTTCTCAAAGGCTTTGATTTGTTCTTCCTTGGTGTATCCATTATCCTGAAATACTTTAAGGAGGTGGTTTTTCTCATCTTCCAAATGATCTAAATCATAGACTCTCAAGGCTCATATTTCCAATGTGTTAAGAACACTATGCTTTTGAGCAAGGTGATGGTCGGAGTTGTGTTGATGCCCCGAAGATCGCAGCATCAAGCAGAAAGGGATTCTCCCCGGTAGACTATCTCAACTAGATTGTCCATCATTTGGTATGGGGAATCTGTCCGGTTAGCGGTTCCGACAACCGTTAGATTTGGAGATTTGCTTCAATTACACCGGTTATGGCCCGATCCACCATTCTTTTTGATTTTATGGTTTAAAATGATATGCAAGTTCCTAAGCTAACTTAATCTAAATGCAGAACTTGAAACAAATCTGTATTTAAAACTGAAATAAACCTAAACTATCCTTGCAAGGAGCAAAATTATAAGTACGAGCAATGTGCTGGAAGAAGTATCTGAAGATCAACAGACAACCATTAAATCACGAAGATACATCCACAGCAAGAAGGCAAAAGATATTAAAAGATAGCTTCCAATTTACATATAACGCATTCCATTACTCATGTAGGAGAAAAACCATTTGCACAAGAAATAACAAGATCATTCAATACATAGAAATAATTCAAGGTAGCAAAGAAAGATCTCATTGTAGAATTTGAAAGACACAAGAATAATCCAGCATGCATCCAACATCCATTTCCATGCAAAAGACGTCCTCTCCAAGCTCTTATTAGGCAAAATTCATTTTCTTGGAGCAAATGCAAGGTAGCTCGTACAAGTTAAGAAAATCATTTTCCCTGCCAAAAGTCCTTTAACCTATTCCCTAAGCTTCTATTTATATCTTTACAAAATGCCTCTTGGGCTGCCACCTGGTTCTTTACACTTGTCCTCTCTAGGCTTTTTTCTCTAAATAAACAAATCGTGGCCCTTTTCTTAAAACATAAAATTTCTCAAAATAGAAAAGGGACAGCTGTCTAGTAATTTTACGCTCTAAACATAGGGAGAACATAAAATAGGAACAACGCCTCAGGATCAGCATGTTCACCCTTGGGGAGGCGTTTCTGCTGGGAGGGAGGTGCTTGGACTAGCTGCTACTGCTTTCTTTTCCTCCTCTGCAATGTAACTGAACCAGATGCCAGTGTCTCTGATAACCACATTTGCTAGTGAAGGGAGCAAGATCTTCTGAGAAGTTATATGCTTACCAATCTCTTCTTCAATACTGTGAATTTCTGCAATTACTGCTTGGTGGATTTCTTTTAGGAAATGGCTGTATACTGATGACCACCCAATATAGTGATGGAGATCATCAGTGGCTAGGACGTCAATCTTCTTTACATATTCTATTTGAATTTCTAGCTCTTCCTTCAATTCTGATAGACGTTGCTCCTTGCTTGGAAACTCATCGAGGGACTGAGGGAAACTCAGCTTACACTTATCATGCACTTCATGAATCTTTTGATATAGGTTGTTACTCTTATCCATTGTTCCCTGGATCTTAGCCATTAGCTTCAGGCCACAGTTCCTGCAGAATTCCATGAGGGCCACATCTTCTTTAAAACCATCTACCGACCTTAATGCGAAATGTTTGGGGAAATCAACCTTTCCTTCTCTCCATTCCATTTGGCTCAGAATGTTTGCTTTAACCCGAGTGTACTTGCCTTTAAGCCTATTGGCCTCTGCATTGACTTCCTTCAATCTAACCATCATGGCTTTGAGCCTGCACACTTCCTCAGAAATCAACTCCTGTGTGGCATGCATTTGTCTCAGAATGTCACAGGATAGCTCATGAAAGGGAGACATATCTATTGCTCTGCTTTCTGCCTGCTCTAGTTGTTCAACCATTGCTTGCTTATCTGCTTCCAAATGAAAAACTCTAGCTTCAGAATTGTTCTTTTCTACTTCTAGAACCATCATCTGGATTGCCAGGTGCTCCTTTTCTTCTTCTAAATGGTGGTACTTATCTGACAACTCCTTGTGATCAACAGACAGGTGATTATATTTATTCACTACAAGATCCCTGTAAGCCTACTCATTAGCCACAGTATGTTGCAACATGCGAGCTCTCCTCTTTGTTGACTCAAATTCTCTGACCATATCGACCACATTGTCCTTTGTTGCTTTTGCTGCTGACACAGCGGCGGATTCCATGGCTATGGGAGCCTTATTTGTATTTTGCATCGCCGTGGTCTCCCACTGGGTAACAATATCTTCTTGGAAGAGTCTCTTTATCCTCTCTTCCGACTTCAAGACCACCACCTTCCTCTTCTTATAATACACAAATTCATCCCATCGGGACACAGTATGATCTTCTGATGGGGTGTAAGAGATGATCGAGAGGTCTATCACATGCACTTCTGCCTCTATGGGTGGGGTCTGTACTACTTGAGATGTGTCTGTTTCCACATTTTGGGTGCCAGAGCCACCTACCTGAGATGTGTCTGTTTCCATATCTTGGGTGCCGGAGCCACCTTCCTTGGCATCTTCATTGGTCTTAAGTTCTTCCTCCGTCTTTTGCTACTCTTCTGTTTTATGCCTTCTTTCTTCTTCTTTAGCTTGCTGCTGATTTTCACTTTCCTCCCTTTGCTCTCGATCTTCTGCTTCCTTTTGCTATCTTGCTTCCTCAGCTTCTTTCTGTATCCTTGCTTCTTCAGCTTCTTGTTGCAGTCTTGCTTCTTCTTTCAATCTTTGTTCTTCAAGGGCTAGGGCCTCAGCTGCTTCTCTCTCTTTCTGCAGACTGGCTTCTTGGGCTAGGGCAGAGCTAGAGCTAGCTCCACTGCCTTGACGACAAATCTGCAACTCAGTCATGTTGCTGATGCCTCTGAACACTTCTTCCTCTGCGTCATAGTAATGAGAATATACTTCCTTGCAATGCTCGGCAACCTTGCTTCGCCTATCATTTCTATGGAAGATCATTTCACCGAAGTGGAAAACTTTCAGCTCTTGAACATATTCCTTGGTTATTGCAACCCCTGAGAATTTGTAGGCTCCTATGCAAAAGGGAAAAGGAGGGAAGGAAGCCTTATGTTGCTTGTTAAGCACCCCTCCTATTCCATCAAGGAAAACTTGCCTGACTACTTCCTTGAGGGCTACATAATCAGTAGCATATTTTGGCAAAATGTATGGCGCTTTGGTACCTCCAAACATCCTGATGTAGGTGCCCTGCTCTGAGAAATAAAAATCGCCATAGTTTTCCAGGATCTCCATGGCATTTTCTGATAGACAATTGGGCTCTTCCTTGAACATCTGCTCATACAGAGGCATGATGAACTCTTCGCAGATGAGCTTATAGTTCGCTTTGTAATTTTGATCCCACATTATTTTATAGGCAGTGTAGACCGGGGTGTTGGCTTTATCCCATGTGCAACCTAGCCTGGGGAAAGAGAGCTTGGCTAAAATGCAGTCAATGAGATAGGAATACATGTAAAATTCTGACTTTTTTAAGGCCATACCTTCTCTTGCAGCAGCCACTGTGGATGCCAAACTGTCCAAAAGGATAGTAGCCCAATCAAACACAATTCCTTTGAATGCTATGAAGAGGATGATGGGAGCCCATTGTATCCTATATATCGTGCCATCAGGCATGCCGAAAATTCTGCATAACATCAGGGCGATTAATCTAAAAGGAGGTCTTAGGCTCTGAACATCATATTCATCATTATCTCTCTTCCTCAGCTGCTTGCCTGTGACCAATAATTTTTTGTCCATCTCAGTATTATTCATCTTATTCAACCATTCATCACTTAGATCTTGCTGGGGACGTGAGAATTTGTAGGCTGCTACAATATACGCTGGATGGAATGAAGCGAAAGGCTCTCCCTTACTGTCATGCAATACTCTTGTTTGCGGGTTGGCATGTTCCAGTATCCATCCGATCACTTCAGAGCATGGGAACAATTCAGGGTGAGTAGAAGCCCTGGCTATGCCGAAAGTTCTGATGTTGAGGTAGATTTGTTCTTCTTCCAATAATACATCTGGGATATCCTGGTTCCTAATCATCAGGTAAAAATCTCTCCAACGGACCTCGGGAGGAACGTCGGTGGTACACTTAGTGTCTTGGAAAATAGTTTCAGTTCTTAGTTGCACTGGCTTTGGTTCCATCACTTTGGCTTTCTTTCTACTACCTTTTGGCATCGTGGCTTATCCCTGCCAGCAACCAAATGTGAATCATTACAAAATTTGCAACACGTTATGAGAGTGTAACACATAGTAGGACAATTTTAGCATGTTAATGATAAATATAGACAAAATTATAAAGTTGCATGCTGGGGAAGCAAACTAAATATAGATCATTCCAGAAAACAAAATATGGTCCTCAGACTTGATTGTTCTAGGGAGACAATGCCTAGTCAGGAACTTTTGGAATGCTTCCGAAAAGGTAAGCATATGACGCGAAAAAACCTACTTCCTTCCTAGTCCTTCGAGACAGGATGCTCTTCATCATAGCACTTCTAATGGTCAATGGTGGGTTGGCCTGGGGTGGAAAATCCTATGAGTAAACAATGAAAACAAGGAACCATTTTCCACAATCATTAACTGAGCCGAATAGGTGAGTGGTTGAGTATCTCAACCGACCACTACTGTTATTGATAATACTTGAGAAACTGTATGCAGCTGGTAGGAAGTTTGAGTCTGGGTAGGAAAACGACCGGAAAGCGACCATTGAAAGAAAAAAAAAAAAAAACTCAAATGGCTCAGAGACAAATGGCCAACTGGGACCGACTTGGTCACGGCTATGACTCCTAGTTGGCAGTATTGAGAAATTTATGGGGGCATGGGGACCGTAAGTTCTTTTAAAACAATACATATTACCAATTCCTACCGGCCATGTTATTAAATGGGAAAACCCAAGAAATAACTCAACGTGAAGATAAGACAAAGATGACAGTTTAAAAGCCTACCTGTAGATGAAACATCGGTGGAATGAGGTGGATACGGTGGTGGATGCGCTGAGCTGGAGCGAGCCGACGCGGTCTTCCCAATGACGTTCTTTGAATAACAAACTAACAATGGGACCAACGCAACCCCACCGCCCTTATATAAAGTTAGACACGTGCGGGCATTTAAACGGGTAGATGACGATTTAAAACGGGGTTTAATGCTCGTACGACACGGTCTTTTCAAGCCGACTTGGCATTTAAGCACAACCGTCGGTTGTGGAGCAGACTCACAAGTTTCATCCGAAGTTGCGGCCAGAATTCATGAGTTCCTCCTGAAATGTGGGAGACCTTGGCGAGGCATTTGCTTGTTGCGGGAGAGATGGAAAAGACGCTTCACAGTGGTGGAAAAGTTTGGCGAGTCATTCCGACGTTTCGGGAGCACTTTGTGAGTTCTTCCAAAATTCACTTTCCCGTAAGTTTATCGCGGCCGGTTTTGCCGAGTTGTTCCAAAGTTTTGGAAAGACTCATTAAGTCCTTCCGAAATTCACGAATGACTTTGTTAAGTTTTTATCGAAAAAATGAATGGTCGAGTAACCTAGGGAAAAGACCAACCTACTGTGGCAACACTTGGCAAAAGCTTCCGCAATTTCAGGAGATAATCCCAAGTTCCTCCGCAGTTTTGGGTGAGTTCGCTGAGTTGATCCTCAGTTTCGGGAGAGAATTTTAAGTTTCTTCCGAAGCTTCAGAAACGCTAAGTATTTTTCGCAGTTTCGGGGAGCAATTTCAAGTTTTTTTCGCAGTTTCGGAAGAGAATTTTGAGTTCTTCCGCAGTTTCGGGGAAAAGTTGTGAGTTTTGACTTAGAAGAAAAACTTCAATTTCTTTAAAGGAGATTCCTCAGTTGAAACAAAACCAAGTCCAAAATTTTTCAAAGGAGACTTAACTTTTAGGCAGTCTTTCTAGGAAAAAATAAAAGAGGGGCCCCAATATCTACAAAAATTTGGGGGGGATGTTGTTGCAACAACAAGTTGGCATGGAGATTTTACTCCATGTGGGTCCGCTTCCTGTAGACTTGGTGTGCCAACACCCCATCAAGTCTTTTGGTGAACCAAACATGTAAAAAAGTACGGATTCCATCAACTTCAACATCCATGGTGAATTTAATGTTTTCATACTAGCCGTTGAGGTGATCCTTGAATTTATCTTGGTTCTCATGACCAGGGGGAAAATGAAAAAAGTGCAGCCAGAAAATGAACCCACATCTTCTTTTTAAAATACAAAGAATATATGGCTTTGACTTATAGTTCTTCCGTGAATAAGTTATCCACAATGGGATAAAGTGGGGATCACATGGTGACCCCATAGATCTGCTCATAAATTTATCCTTGAAAGCTAAATACATTTGAACGCAGACAAATATCAACTAACTTACCAGTGTCTTGGTGAACAATCTTGTTAATGACCTCCATTACTCCATCAATGGGAATCTTGGAGGTCATTAATGAGATTGTTGACCAAGATTCTCATTGAAGTAGAAATGGAGGTCATTGATAGAATAATGTAGGTCATTAATAAGATTTTTTACCAAGACACTACTAAGTTAGTTGATCTTTGTCTACATTCAAATTTATTTATCTCCAAAAGAGACTAGATCCACATGTGTGGGTAATGAGAGATGACATAGTCATGGCCAAAAAAATGCCATTTAATTCCTCAAAATGACTCTAGAAGGTTTTAGATGATTTTTTGACCCTAATTCTAAAAGCTAATACCTACCCCTAAAATGGGCCCTACAATCCAATCCTTTCAATCTTTCCACCCCAAAAGCACCAAAATATATGACAAATTATGTGTTAGATCCAATTTGGATTATACCTCCCTATTTTGGGACGCTTTTCATCCCCAAAATATTTTACTAAATGAGGTGAAGAATTGTTTCCTCTAACTCCTCCTTAAAGTGCCATTTAGACTTTCTTAGAAGTTGTCCTTTCAACCCAATATGTCGAAGGTCATGCTTCCCATGTTTGGTAGTTCTTGACTTCTTCTTAAAAATTATGTCTTATGCTAGCTCTAATTGAGCATCAGGTGCTAATTCCTCTATGATAAGTAGGACCTACTCCTCCTCCTGATCTAACATGGAAGTGTCATAGAGTTTCAAATTTTCCACATTCACTACTGAGTAAAAGTGCTTGTATTGGGATAGATTGATTCTATAGTAATTATCTCATAGCTTTTCCAATACCTCAAATCGATCATACCATAGAACCTTGATATTCTTACTAGGACCCTGTAGTCTTTCATTGTTCAAATTTAACCAAACTCTATCCCCCAATTTAAATGATTTATCAACCACGTGTTTTTCGTTTCTAGCCTTGTACTTTTCCTGTGATTCTTCAATGCCTTGAATGTACCCGCAGAAGGATTTTCCTGATCTTATCAATGATTTTTTCATCTCTTAATGATCCACCTATGGTATCTTTCCTCGCTCCCCTTTTTATCCATATATGACATCTAGAGGTGAAGGTGGTAGATATCCAAAACAATTTTCAAAAGGTGACCTACCAATGGAGGTGTGGGCTACTCTATTATAAGAGTGTTGGCTATAGATCATATTTTCATCCCAAGTCTTCGAATGCTTCTAATTGTAAACTCTCAAAATCTACAGTAAATTCATTTTGACTACTTATGTTTGTGGATGTAATGTTGTAGATCTCTTCAACTTAGTGTCCATATTCTCCCAAAGTGCAATCCAAAATCCACTAAGAAATTTGGTATCCCTGTCTGAGATTATGCTCCTTGGTATCCCAAAGTGCACCCAGACTTGCTTAAAGAACATGTGCGGTAATTCTTGTCCTTTTATAGTATTTTTACGAGGAATAAGAATTCACATCTTACTGAATATGTCAACTACCACAAATATATAGTCATGTGCCTTCGTAGTGGCTGGTAACCCACCCACAAAATCCATGGAAATGCTTTCCCAAGGTTGGGTGGGTATAGGTAAGGGATGGTATAGACCTTGATTTATATTATTGGGCTTGTTGGTACAACAAAGTATGCATCCTCTAATATACCGTGCTATATCTTCTTGCATTCTAGGTCAATACATATACCTTTGTAAGTTAGCAACCATCTTCCCAACACCAAAATGCCCTACATCTTTTGAGGTGTGCCCCTCTTTGATAATTTTCAATATTTCACCTTTAGGAACAAAAAGCTTATGTAGATTATAGAGTAATCCATTATGGAGATGATAGTCATCCTTATTGTCACCTTATTCTACATGGAATTGGCCATATTGTTGTTGAAACACCTTCTTGAAGTCCTCATCTTTTGTGTATCCCTCTTTATATACATAAGGAATTCCCAAGTTTTAATCTTGGATGTGGGTGGACTTGAAAGCATGTCTACTAACTTATTAGTTTTTCCCTTCTTATACTTGATGACTAGATGAAATTTTTGGAAAAATACCATCCACTTGTAATGCCGGCTTTGCTGCAACTTACTCTAGGCCTACAAATACTACAATGGCTAGTGATTTGTGTGGATAATGGTTTCCTTTCCCATCAAATAGTGCTTACACTTTTTAAAATATTAAACAAGAGCATATAGTTCATTATCATAGGTAGGTTAGTTTAGGAATCCCCCATGAAACATTCCAGAATGATAACATATTGGCTTACCTCCTTGCATCAAAATTGATCCCATGGCATAACTACTTGCATATGTCTCCACTTTGAAAGGTTTCTACAAGTTAGACAATGTGAGAAGTAGTGATTGACTAATATTTTGTTTTAGCTCGTTGAAGTATATATTTTTTAATTACTTGTCCATTTGAAACTCTTATTACTTATTGTTATGGCATGGAGTAGTATGACCCCCATTGAAAATGAAGCGATAAAATTTCGTAGGTACTTTGTCACCCCAACAAAGCTCATAACATCAATTACATTAGTAGGAACTAACCATCTTATAATGGCCTCCATCTTTACGGGGTCTATCTTGAGTTCCCTCCATTGATCACATACCCCAAATACACCAATGATTGCTAAGAAAACTCACATATCTTGAGACTAGCCAAGAACTAGTGTTTTTTCAGAGTCTCTAACACATGATTGAGATATGAAATGTGCTCCTCCTAGTTAGAGCTATAAACTAGTACACCATCCAAATACACTATAACAAACGAATTTAAATATGGGTGCAAAACATCCTTCATCGGTCTCATAAATGTAGTCGGTGCATTACATAAACCAAAAGGAATGAACAACCATTCATACAAACCTTGACTTGTCTTAAATGCGGTCTTCTAGGTGTCTTTTTATTTGACATGTACCTAATGGTATCTTGACTTGAGATCCAACTTGGTGAATTACATGGAATGTTGCAACTAGTCTAACAAATTGTCAATTCTAGGAAAAGGTTATTGATTCTTAAGTGTAATCTTGTTCAAATATTTGTAGTCGATACACATCCGCTAAGTCCCATCATTATTGGGTATGATCATGATAGGTGAGCACAAGGTGAGGTGCTTGGTCAAATCACCCCTTTCTCTAGCAAATATTGCAACTACCTCTTCACTTCATTTGCTTCTAGAGTAGATTGTCTATACAATACAGTATTTGGCAATAAGGTGTCAGTAAAGAACTGTATCTCATTCTCTACTTCCCTCTTAGGTGGTATCCCTTTAGGATCCTATAACTCTCCTCTATATGCATGTAGAAATTCCTTCAATTGATGTCTTTTCTCTATGGTACACCCCTCTAGGGATGCCTTTACTCTACTTGATTTGTTACCTGGCTAATTCTCTCATAAGCAAAGAAAAACATATTTCTTACTTGTGGTAATCAAATTTTTGTATTGGTTGGAACTTATTAGTGATATATTTGATTTATCTTTATGTTAATTGATTATGAATGACATACCATCCTTGATCAAGTGGTAATTGTTTGTTGTCTTCATGAAGAATGCATCCCTCGTATACATGTAGGGGCTTCCAAACTGTACACCATACACATCAGGGGGTACTACATCTAACTCCACTTTATCAATAAAATATGCACTTACAACAAATTTGATCTTACATCTTTGCATGACCTTGATCATTGTATACTTGTTTATCCACCCCAATGGATAAGGGATAGGATGATCATTAACCTCCAGCCCAAGCTTGTTGACCAAATCAACTACTATGATATTGTCCTATGAACTAGAAACGAATAGAGCATATACCTTAGTCTTCTTGATTTGGTTCTTGATATGGAAGAGTGTTGTCATCTCCTCCTCTTCCTTGTGATGAAAGCTTCTCAGGTTCACCTCCTTTTACACTAAAGTGCAGAAAATATTCTCATTCACATCTGAGTTGCTCTCTACCTGTTGACTTGAATTTGTGGCTAGAAGTCTTGTTGAAATTTGGTTGAGATTTGATCTTTAATTATTTTAGATGCAAAGACTTGAAGCAATGAGACAATTCAATCCTTGAAATTCATACAACCATAACACAAGATATACCCTGGGGAAAATCCTCAAAATTATGAGAACAAAAACCCCAGCAATTATTCTTAGTATAATATAATGAATAATAGAGAATGCTTTCTTTTACAACATAGCATATTGCTTTCGAAAGATAAGAGATCACCAAACTTCTTGGTGAAGATACAAAAGCAATAGAGAGATCAATCAGATGTGTTCCCATCATAAAAATAACAAGCATAAACAATACCATGCACAAAGGGTTATTAGACCACCCTAGAGGGGTCGGCCCTGTCAGTTGTAGTGGGGTATTTAACCCTTTGGTTAAATACGAGCCTACATGTTTTGTGTAAAAGACAAGTCGGAGTAGTGTATAAATAGAGGAGGTGTATTCCTCATTTTACACACACTCACTCACTTGAGAGTGGCGCACTTGTGGAGCAGAGGTCTGCTATGGAGAAGGAGGAGCTTATGCTCAGGGTTACATCCTTGTATATTTCTGGTCATCTATATTGAGGAAGCTTTACTGGGTTTTCTACCCCATGAGGGTTTCCCAGGATAAATTTGTGTCTCTTGTGTTTATGCTGTGCTTGTTGTTTCTTCAGTGATCCTGTATATGCTATTATTGTGAAATGGAATGCAATGCTGCTATTTTCTGTATTAGCATATTAAATTTTAACATGGTATCAGAGCTAACCTGAAGGAAGGCAATGTATGGCACTTACGACACTTGCTTCTCTTACGACAATTTGAAGGTTAGGGTTTTATATAGCAAAAACCAGTCATCGTGGAACTTTCGCTATAAATCCATTTATGCGAAGTTTCAGGATCTGAAAAGTTTACAGGTCGTAGATAACATCCCCAGGTACCTTATGTCCAAAGGGAACCCTCATATTCGTTGTACTTTGTGAGTTATGATCAGTACAAGTTAGGGTTTTTGCCTCTTCCAGATCTCAGTCAAAATCAGGTGACCTGGGAAAAAAGGTCATAACTTGGGCTAGGAAGCTCCAAATGAAATTTCGTAAAAAGTGAAAGGTAGTACACAGACTGTACTATCTCAATAAACTTTTTCAGAGGCCGAAGTTGAACCAATGACATGTGGAACTCCGTACAAGTTTGATCTCCTGTTTTATCCCATAAACAGGTCACATTGCGACACTTGGCATAACTTGGGCTAGGAAGCTCCAAATGAAATTTCGTAAAAAGTGACAGGTAGTACACAGAATGTACTATCTCAGGAAATGTTTTCATATTCCTAAGTTGAACCAGTGACACATGGCACGCCGTACAAGTTCGCTCTCCTGCTTTATCCCATAAACAAGTCACGTTGCGACACTTGGCATAACTCTCTCTCAGAAAATCCAATTGAGGTCATACCTATCGGGATGGAAAGATGACAGGTCAGGATACCACAAAAAAAAATTTCAGACCCTGTTGAGCGAAAAGTTCGGAGTTACAGCAGAAACAATCAGGTACATATTTATGTCAAAACAGAATTATTTTTGGAGCACCTTCATTCATGGCTTCCAAAATTTAGGGTTTCGGAGAAAGTTAGAATTTTTGGAATTGGAATCCACGGCTGAATGCTACTCAGGAAAATTGAAATTTAGAGTTCAAGATCGAATTTTTTGGTTGGGTAGAATACCGAGCTTGATCAAACCCCAGTTCGGGATTTTGATCGGAAAGATGGAAAATTAGGGCTTCAACAAAAGTTGGAATTTTTGAAGTCTTTAACCATGGCTGGAACCTCTTCATAAAAATAAGAGTTTAGAGCCTTGGATCAAACCTTTTGATTGGGAAGAAGGGTGGGCTTCATCAAACCCTAGTTCGGGATCCTATTTGGAAGATCCAGAAGTTTCGAAGGCAATTTTGAGGGGTCAAATTTTGGAGATTTCAAAATTGAAGTATGCCAGTTTGATCAGCTCAGCAAGACACATCCTTCCATCCATTCAGAAGTGTGAAAGTCAAAGATTGAATTTTTAGGATTTTTCTAGCAAAACCTAATCAAGCTCCAGATCAAGTTTCAGGGGGAGTTGATGCTAAGGCCTTACATAAGAAGACTACAAGAAGTCTCGACAGGTATGACTTAAGGAGGTTCAGGTATGTCTTGAAATCTGATTTTTGATTAAGTTCATAATGTGTTTGTCTTCATATTATTTATTAGTACAATCTTGATTAATGTTAGAACTGTCTTATCACCCTAGTAACTGTATGAATGCATGTGAATGATCAAAGACATTCATTGATTAGGGCTATATGATTGTACTAATGCATTATGGTGTTGTGTGAGGTTGATGTTGTCTGCTAACAAGATACAGGTGCATCACAAAAGTCAAATCAAGTTCCATGACCATGACATCATGAAGACAAAGACTTATCCATAATCTTTGTTCTACTTACGAGGTATGTTGTACATAACTAAGCAGGTATACTAATCCAGGTATGTTTTCCTATGTCATGTTAGAATCTTACCTTGTATTAGGATCCCTTATATATGTATACTTGGTATGATTGGTTATGCTTATTCATAAAGTTGGTAATCAAGGGTTTATGCATATTATGTCTCTTATCTTGGTTGATGATTTAACTAACTAGATCAAACAATAATATGCATGAGTAAAAGAAGACTTCCCTGAAACCTTGAATATTATCTATAATCATGACTATACATTTTCAAGATTATTTAGAACTATAATGTTGAGAATATACTAATGAATGTATGTTTGTGTATGAGATCATGAGGATGACACTTGAGCATGCACAGTGGTACAGAATGAATAGAAGTTCAAAAGACATACAGAAGATCAAGCGGGAGGCAACCACACAAACATAAAAGATAAGTATTTGAGTTGTTATCTGAAATAGTAAATGATATTGCCTGTAATAGGTTGTATGCATATTTGTATTCCTAGAATATATGATGCTGAGTGTAAACATTCATAGAGCATTGAACAATATACTACTAATATGCATATGATTGGTAAGTTGGACAAACATTCCATTGTTGCTTGTCTAGAATGAAACCTCTTTGCTGACATGCTGAGAGCTGTGCACACTCTCGATAGTATGTTCTGGTAGAGATGGAAGGCATCTAGATAGCCACTGTATGCATACAGGATATGGGAAAGTGTTGTGCCAAAGTATTGGTCAAAATAGTTGCATAACTATGTAAATGATATCTGTATGCATAATAGGTTATCATGTCAATATGATTTGATGATTATGAAGTATTACTAATGATGTACTTAATTTTGATTTGTAGGAAAGATCATGATGAATGATGAACACTGGACAAGCGATGGATGTTCAACAAAAAGATTTACAAATCAAACACACTATAGAAGGCTTGTGGCTAGAAGATTCTCTTAGAAAGAGGAAGAGAATCATGATGAGATGTTTGCTCCAAGTGGCTAGATAAGACCATTCTCTTAATGGTGGGTTCCCAGGATCAATAATCAATTGATGAGCTTAATGATCAGCATGGGTGATGTGGATCTCAACCTTTGCTACAAGGTTGAATATGGTTTCTATACACAGATGATCCAGATGCTGTAGATCGAGATGATCCAGATGCTGTAGATCGTGATGATCCAGATGCTGTAGATCGAGATGATCCAGATGCTATAGATTGAGATGATCGAGATGCTGTAGATTGTGATGATCCAGATGCTGTAGATCGAGATGTTCCAGATGCTGTAGATCGTGATGATCCAGATGCTGTAGATCGAGATGATCCCGATGCTGATGATCGTATGATGACGATGTTGATGATTGTGAGGATCCAGATGTTGATGTTGTTGTAGCTGTTCAAGTGCTATAGAAGATAAAGACTCAGTAATGAAGATGTTGATGTTCCAGTATTGAAGATGTTCCAGTAACTGCTTGAGTTACTGATGATGTTGAGAAAGCTTCCAATGATTTATAGATGTATCATGTATGATGTTGATGACTCCTTGCTTGTGCAGATGCTGTTATAATATCCTTCTCGTTAAGGGGGAGTGTTGAGATATTGTAACTTCAAAGAATATTATATTTGTACTTTATTATTCCGGAGATGTTTCATTCCTCCGTGAAGATCTTATTGTATATTCGGAGATGTTTATTCCTCCGTTGGAACGTGGTAACTTGGGTTATTAGACTTCCCTAGTGGGGGTCAGCCTTGTATGTGTTATGTGGGTCAAAGGGTTATTAGACCACCCTAGAGGGGTCGGCCCAGTCAGTTGTAGTGGGGTATTTAACCCATTGGTTAAATACGAGCCTACATGTTTTGTGTAAAAGACAAGTCGGAGTAGTGTATAAATAGAGGAGGTGTATTCCTCATTTTACACACACTCACTCACTTGAGAATGGCACACTTATGGAGGAGAGGTCTGCTATGGAGAAGGAAGAGCTTATGCTCAGGGTTACATCCTTGCATATTTCTGGTCATCTATATTGAGGAAGCTTTACTAGGTTTTCTACCCCATGAGGGTTTCCCAGGATAAATTTGTCTCTTGTGTTTATGCTGTGCTTGTTGTTTGTTCAGTGATCCTGTATATGCTATTATTGTAAAATGGAATGCAATGCTACTATTTTTTGTCTTAGCATATTAAATTTTAACAAAAATTCATACAACCATAACACAAGATATACCCTGGGGAAAATACTCAAAATTATGAGAACAAAAACCCCAACAATTATTCTTAGTATAATATAATGAATAATAGAGAATGCTTTCTTTTACAACATAGCATATTGCTTTCGGAAGATAAGAGATTACCAAACTTCTTGGTGAAGATACAAAAGCAATAGAGAGATCAATTAGATGTGTTCCCATCATAAAAATAACAAGCACAAACAATACCATGCACAAAGAGAAGCGCCTTGCCTTCAATGGTGAAGATAATTCGCTTCACATTGGATTCAACAATCCCGTATATCATATTTATATATTCTTCTCTTTTATTTTTAACTTCTAACTTCGTTATAAACTCGCCCTCAAACTGGATGTATTAATCTTGTATGGGGAGGTGCGCCCCACTTCTCATGCAGTGTTTCATCTCACTGAGTTGTCACTTAGGATGAACTCGCCTCTTAATTGAAAATTTTCCCACTTAGTTAGGTGGCTAAATTAAGTGTCGACATGCAAGTGTTACAACTCACATGTCATCTTTTAGTTTAACATAAGTGTCATCATGCAATAACACTTAGTTAACTAGATCTTTTTTGTTGTCACTTAGTTAACTCTCTTTAACTGAAGTGTCATCTTTTAGTTTAACTAAAGTGAAAAAAATTTAGTTAAGTAGTCCCTTTTATTTAACACTTAGTTAACTAAAATCATGCTAATTGATTTACTTGAAGTGACCACTATGAGTTCTTTAGTTAACTGAGACATATCTTTAACTGATGCTTTAACTGAAGCATTGATACTTACCTGAATATTTATAACTGAATCTTTATAACTAAGGATTTAATAATTCGAGTTCTCTTTAATTAGTTGAAGTGCCTGCATGGGAAATTTCGAATTCTCTTTATATCTATGCTTTATCTTTTATTTCTTTCTCTCTTATTGCATGGTCAATATGTGCTAACTTTAATTATCCACCACATTACATTATACTAAGAAGAATTATTGGATGTTGTGATCATATTATATTATTCCGGACCAAATGATCATATGCTAAAGTAATTCACTTTAGAGGTGATCAATCTCTAAAGGAGACTTAATAGCAATCTGGTGATCATGGTTAACAATATATCACACAACATTAAGTGCTTTTAACAAGTAAAGCATGACCTTTATATGCAAGTTCCACCTCTATACGGGAGGTCCATCTCATGGATACCTTTATATCGAAGGTTCACCTCTATATGGGAATTCCATCTCATGGATACCTTTATACGGAAGGTTCACATGATAAGCATGACTTCATACACACAAGTTCGGAGCCTTGTCTAACAAGAATTTACAACATCATTACTTTGATCAATTACCTCTATATGAGAGGAATAACCTTTACATTGAAGGCAATCAAAGTGCTCACCTCTATACAAGACGATCAATATTAGCTACACAATATTGATTTGGAGAATGTCTCCTGATGTTGTATATTTAACACTCCCTCTCAGTGAGGGAGGCATTCTTTTCCATACCAAGCTTGTCTCAAAAGTACTTGAACTTTGTCACTGACATATGCTTTGTTAGCACATCTGCAATTTGCTCATCAATAGCAATGTATTGGAGTTTCACTATACCTTTTTGGAGCATGTCTCAGATGAAGTGATATTCATTTCAATGTGCTTTGACTTGTCATGAAACACTGGGTTTTCAGAAAGCTTGATGCAACTTTGATTTTCACACCTAATAACTATAGGCTCAAGCTTTTCACTAAACAACCCTGCAAGTAGCTTCCTGAGCCACACTGCTTCTCAGCAAGAAACACTAGCAACTATGTATTTTTCTTCAGTAGTGCTTTGGGCTACGAAGCCTTGCTTCTTGTTGGACCAAGATATCATAGATGATCCTAGGCTATAATAGTATCCAGATGTGATCTTATGGTTCACAATGCTTCCTCCCCAGTATGAGTATGTATAACCAAGTAACATGACTCCTCCACTGGAGGCATATTTGAGTCCATATGAAATTGTACCTGGAAGGTACCTAAGCATATGCTTAGCAGTTGTCAAGTTTCTTAGATAAGACCTAAATTGACTTAGAATGCTCACAACATAACATATATCAGGCCTCGAATTTATCAAGTACATTGGCAAGCCTATAAGTTGTCTATACAAAGTGGGATCTACTGGATCTGATCCATATCTTGACTCGTGAAGTTTCCTCAAATTGGAAACCATCGATGTAGTCATAGATTTGTAATATATCATGACAAACCTGTGCAATATATCCACACTGTACTTCCCTTGAGATAGAAAATTTTCATCTTTTCTTTGCTATATCTCAAGGCCAAGAAAATAGTTCATTAGACCTAAGTCTTTCATCTCAAAATATGAGGTGAGCTCCCTCTTGCACCAATCAATCAGATGTTCCTCTCCAGTGAGAAACAAATCATCAACATACATAACCAATATCAATGGTTGGTTCTTCACTACTTTGAAGTACAAATTTGGATCAACTTCACTCTTACAGAAACCTAGTTTTTGAAGGTAGCTATCAATTTTGGAGTACCAAGCCCTGGGGGATTGCTTAATCCCATATAAAGCTTTCCTTAGCTTGAAAACACGGGACTCTTTCCAATGCACCACAAATCCTTTAGGATTCCAAATATAAACCTCTTCCTCAACCTCACCATTGAGAAAGGCTGTCTTCACATCCATTTGGTGAAGTTTCCATCCTAGAACAGATGTAAGTGCAATCATTGCTCGGATTGTGGTGTACCTTTCCACAAGGGAAAATGTATCATCATAATCAATGCCTTCTTTCTGAGAGAAACCTCTAGCAACGAATATAGCTTTATACTTCTCAATTATACCATCCGCAGCATGCTTTATCTTGTAAAGCCATTTGGAAGTCACAATGGAATTCCCATCAGGTTTGGGAATAACCTCCCAAGCATCATTCTTCATTATAGAGTTGTACTCTTCTATCATTTAATCTTTCCAAAATTGATGCTTTGCAACTTCTTCATATGAGGATGGTTCTAAATCACTGATGTGACTCATCAGTGCAACATACCTTGCATATCCTCTAGGTTGCTTGCTCTCTAGATGAGCCTGCTGGTGCTCCATGTTTCTCTGCATTTTGTAATATGTCTCGGTACCAAGTAGATCTTATTTTAGCGGGAGGTTCATCAGGTGACCTCTCAACCAGTTCTACTGGTTCTTCAGGAGCTAGCGAATCTGAGGCATATTCTGGTTTCTTCCTCTCTAACTTTGAAGGGGGGAATTAGATTCAGGATCCTCCATCTATGAATCACATTGAATCTATTTCGATCTTTTGAAAGAAACTTCCTCATGGAAGCTAACATCTCGAATGACTTCAATGTGTCTCTCACCAGATACATATATTCGGTATGCTTTGGATGACTCGCTATAACCCACAAAGGTGCCTTTATTTCTAGAAGGCTCCATCTTTGTTCTCTTTTCTTTCAATACATGAATGTATACTGGGATCCCGAAGATCCTCAAGTGTGATGTGTCTGGATTCTCACCGGTTAACACTTCTTGTGGTGTCTTCTCATCTAGAATATCATGTGGGCTTCTATTATGGTTGTACACAGCTGTACAAGTGGCTTCTTCCCATAATGATATAGACATATCTTGATCATGCATCATGGATTTGCAGCCTCATATATGGTTCTATTCTTTCTTTCAGAAACCCCATTTTTTTGAGGGTTGTATGGTACTGTTAACTATCTATATATTCATGTATCACTACATAACTCATTAAATGCATGTGAATCAAATTCACCTCCATTATCAGACCTTAATGCACAAGTGCGATTTTTCTTTCTTATTTTCAACTAGGGCTTTAAACTCTTTAATTTCGCTAAGAGTTTCTCTATTAGGCTTCATGAAATAAATCCATGACTTCCTAGAAAAATCACCTATGAACGGTACATAATATAAGAAGCCACTCAGGGAGGGGGATAACATGGGACCACATACATCATAATGTATTAAATCTAAAATACCTTTAGATCTAGTAGAATAGCTAGAAAATATTTTCTTAACATTCTTCCCAAGTGCAAAATCCCAACATATACTATCATGCTCAAAATCAAATATGGGCATAGCTTTTACCATCTTTTGAAGTCCTAGTAGCGCTTTGTAGTGTAGGTGTACAAGCCTTTGGTTCCATAGCTCGCATGGACTGATAGTGTGGTGAATCATAGCTTGAATGTACTTCTCGGGTACCTTGTAGAGTGCTCCCTCTCGAACTCCAATCATAGTAGTAGATTCTAGGATTTTGTTCTTCGACCATAAAAATGCTTTGTTATCCATGAAGATAACTCGGAAGCCTTTGTCTTCAAGAACCGAAGCTGAGAGGAAGTTCTTCTTCAATCCTGGAACATATAGAATGTCCTCCACATGTAGAATATCATTGGTGCTCAGTTGGAATGAGGTGGATCCAACTCCTTGGATCGAATAAGTTGAGTTGTCCCCCAACTCTACCTTGCATGTGAATTCTTTCTCTTTTAGATCGATGATGGTACTCTTGTAACTAGTCATATGTTTGGATGCGCCACTATCAATCAACGATGTGTCTGCATTTGTGATGATGGATCCTGAAAGGGATGAGACAAGATAATACTCACTTTTTGTATCATTTTCTTCGGATTCATTCTTTTGAGTGATTTCATCTTCTATGGCGGTAGAAGCAAGAAAAATTCCTTTCTGCTTTGCTCTGCAATCTCTTGAGAAATGGAATTTCTTGTTTCAATTGAAGCATATAGATTTTGAACTGTCAAATCCTTTGCTGAACTCCTTCTTTGGATGAGAGAAATTCTTTTGGAAGAAGGGTTTCCTTCCTTTCTTCATTCTTGCCATGAAGGCAAGATTTTCTTCTTTGATGCACAGTAACTTGCTTTGGATTCACCCCTCCTCTTGGAGGCATTCATGCCACAACCTTTCAAATTTAGGATGTACCTCTAGGCCATTTACTGCAGCCAATAATTTCTCCCATGAGGATGGGAGACCATCAATAGCGGTTTGGAGAAGATCATCTTCATCCACCACTGCTCTAGTACTAGCATGCTGATCTCTTACCTAAGAGATCTTGGAGAAGAAGGAGGCCATTGTCTCATCTGTATCCATATTTAAGTTTCATAGCTTATTCTTCAATGCCCTCTTTTGACTCGGGGCTTTCTTCTCATATAGATTAGTCAATGTATCTTAACATTCTTTTGCAGTCTTCAATGGTGTGATAATGGGGATCAAGTTATCTTTTACCGAATCATAGATGATTTGTTTGTCCTTAGCTTGGTTCTTCTTGAAGTTGCTGTGCCATGCATTAGATGTAGGCTCCTCCACCACAATGGATAGATAACCATCCAAGTCATGTTCCTGTGGGATGTTGAGAATCCTATCCTTCCAAGAGTTGAAGTTTGAGGTGCCTGAAGATGGTCTTCCGGTTGTACAGATACTGATGCCATAGTCTTCAAACACTGTGATCAACTTTTTAGGATCTACGTAGGCTCTAGCTGGTATGCAAAATGGAGCTCCTTCACGCCTTGAGCTCTAATACCATGTTGAAATTTGGTTGAGATTTGATCTTTAATTCTTTTAGATTCAGAGACTTGAAGCAATTAGACAATTCAATCCATGAAATTCATACAACCATAACAGAATATATACCCTGGGGAAAATCCTCAAAATTATGAGAACAAAAACCCCAGCAATTCTTCTCAGTATAATATAATGGATAGCAGAGAATGCTTTCTTTTACAACATAACATATTTATTTCGGAAGATAAGATATCACCAAACTTCTTGGTGAAGATACAAAAGCAATAGAGAGATCAATTGGATGGATTCCCAGCACAATAATAACAAGCACAAAAATACCCTACACAAAGAGAAGCGCCTTGGCTTCAATGGAGAAGAGAATTTGCTTCACATTGGTTTCAACAATCCCATATATCATATTTATACATTCTTCTTTTCTATTTTTAACTTCTAACTTCAAGATGAACTCGCCCTCAAATTGGATGTATTAATCTTGCATGGAGAGGTGCACCCCATTTCTCATGTAGTGCTTCATCTCACTGAGCTGTCACTTAGGATGAGGTCGCCTCTTAATTAAAAACTTTCCCACTTAGTTAGGTGTCTAACTTAAGTGTTGACATGCAAGTGTCACAACTCACATGCCATATTTTAGTTTAACAAACGTGTCATCATGTGATAACACTTAATTAACTAGATCTTCTTAATTTTCACTTAGTTAACTCTCTTTAACTGAAGTGTTGTATTTTAGTTTAACTAAAGTGAAAACATTTTAGTTAACTAGTTCCTTTTATTTAACACTTAGTTAACTAAAATCATGCAGATTGATTTACTTGAAGTGACCATTGTGAGTTCTTTAGTTAGCTGAGACATATCTTTAACTGATGCTTTAACTGAAGCATTGATACTTAACTGAATCTTTATAAATGAATCTTTAATCATTCGAGTTCTCTTTAATTAGTTGAAGTGTCTGCATGGGCAATTTAGAATTCTCTTGATCTCTATGCTTTATCTTTTATTTATTTATCTCTTACTACATGGTCAATATGTGCTAACTTTAATTATCCATCATATTAAATTATACAAAGAAGAATTATTGGATGCTATGATCATATTATATTATTCCGGACGAAATGATCATATGCTAAAGTAATTCACTTTAGAGGTGATCAATCTCTAAAGGAGACTTAATAGCAATCTGGTGATCATGGTTGATAATATATCACACAACATTAAATGCTTTAACAAGTAAAGCATGACCTTTATACGGAAGGTCCACCGCTATATGGGAGGTCCATCTCATGGATACCTTTATACGAAAGATTCACCTCTATACGGGAGGTCCATCTCATGGATACCTTTATACATAAGGTTCACATGATAATCATGATTTGATACACACAAGTTCGGAGCCTTGTCCAACAAGACTTTACAACATCATTACTTTGATCAGTTACCTCTATGCGAGAGGAATAACCTTTACACTGAAGGAAATCAAAGTGATAACCTCTATACAAGAGGATCAATATGTAAAATTAGTCACAACATATCTAATGAACAAGTAAATCAATCACAATAGATGAAACTCAGAAAAATGGTGTAAAACTATGCAAAACATGCATCAGTGCTCAATATCCCAGTAAGGGTGAATGATTACAATAAAATATAGTAACAATGACTGAGCAATTTGAATTGACTAAGGAGGTCATTCGAATGACTGAATGGTGTGGTTTGGCTCCAACTAGGAGTCCTCATCATCAATTGGTGGTGGTCATCAATGCACAAGAACTAGTCATCCAGGTGTCAATCTAAGTCTAACTGAGTGTAACTGAAGTGTGTAGCACTGATTAAGGGAAGGAGGCTTAGTGGACGGTGCATGGGAGGCTTAACTGAAGTCAGAACAAGTCATCTAGTCAATCTAGAGGTCCATCGGAGTGAAATAGTCAGTCGGGAGTGAAACTAGCCTCAAATCAAGGAGAATCGGAGCTAACTGAGTGTAACTGAAGTGGTAGGTAAATAACTACGCCCTTCTCTGGCAGTAGGTGAGAAGTGGGTTCCTTCCTGACTAGGAGGGTTGAAAATCTGATGTAAGAAGCTCCCGGTTGCTACAATGAAGTGGCTAAGGTGCTGGAGGCATCAACCTGGTGACTGGGATGCATGCAAAATGTATGAAAACCCTAGAGTTTGCATGCAAACCCTAATTGCATGCAAGGTCCTAAAAATGATGATGTGGATATCAGAACACCCCCCCTCAAGCCTGACTATGATGTTCAAAAAATAATGTAGGGCCTTGGTAACTAAGACCAAAGGTCACCCCAATACAATAATCCAAAAAAAAATGTTGAAAATAAGCTAAGTGAGGAAAGAGGGGAAACCCAGTTGGAAGAAAGCCCCCCCTCAAGCTAAAACATAATAATGGATCAATCTGTCTCCACCATGATGGAACTCACCCCCAACAGTGGATGGAGGTAAGAGAACTTCTTCTCAGTGAATCTCTTGGTGAAGATGTTTGCAATTTGCTCATCACTAGGGCAATATTGCAGAATGATGGTGCGATCATGCACCAACTATCGAATGTAGTGCATATTAATCTCAATGTGTTTGGTCCGCTACCGCTGAACTGGATCTGTGGAGATCTTGATAGCACTTTGATTGTCACAAAAGAGGACAGTCGAAGTAGTGCCAGCAAAACCAAACTCGGAAAGAATACCCTACAACCAAACTGCCTGAAGTCAGGCATTGACTGCCCCTCGATACTCTGCCTCTGCTGAAGAAAGTGCAATGGCTGTCTGCTTTTTGATGGACCAGAAAATAGGGCCATGACCAATCATGAAAACATAACCGGAAGTGGACTTCCATTCAATGCTATCACTTTCCCAATCTGAATCAGTAAAACTAATGAAATCAAGCTCAAAATCTGCAGCATAATGTATGCCAAAATGTTTCGTACCTTGCACATACTGCAAGATCCGCTTAGCTTCCCACCAATGAAGCTCATGAGGCTACTGCATATACCTTGACACGGAACTCATGGCATATTAAATATCAGGCCTTGAGTGTGTCAAGTAAAGTAGTGAACTGATCAACTGTTGATACATACTGCAATATGCAAGCGGTGTAGAATCTCCCTCCTCAAGACTGATTCCTGAGAGGAATGGGAATGGAGCTGCCTTACATTCAGCCATATTAAACTTCAATAACAGGTTGGAAGCATATTTTGGCTGAGATATAGTGATCCGATCAAAATTTTGAGCTATCTCCAAGCCTAAGAGAGCTATCTCCAAGCCCTAGAAGTGACTCAGTAAGCCCAAATCGCTCATGTCAAAAGCTAGATTTAAGGCAGTTTTTAGCTTGTTTATTGAAGTAAGAGTGCTACCAGTAATGAGAAGATCATCAACATAAAGTACCATAACCAACAAATTACCTTTAACTTGTTGAATATACACATTCGGATCAGATTTGCATCTTTTAAAATTCTAAGAAAGAAGGAAGGAGTCCATCTTTGCATACCAAGCTCTTGGGGCCTATTTTAACCCATACAAAGATTTCTTCAATTTGAAAACTAATGATGGATCTGATGTGTATCCTTATGGATGCTGCATATATACCTCTTCAGCAAGGTCTCCATGTAGAAAAGCACTCTTCACATCCATGTGATGCACTTCCCAGTGCTTGGATGCGGAAATTTCCAAAACAAGGCGGATGGAATCCATCTTTGCAACCGGTGCAAAGGTCTCAGTGTAGTCCACTCCTTAGACTTGGGAGAAACCTTTTGCCACCAACCTTGCTTTGTATTTGCTGATAGAGCCATCAGTAGCAACTTTCGTGCTGTAGACCCATTTACATTTGACTAATTTTCTACCAGGTGGAAGAGAAACTAGTTCCCATGTATTGTTCTTTTGAAGAAAACTGTACTCTTCATCCATGGCACTTTTCCATATCGGATGTCGGTGGGCATGATAGTATGTTGTGGGATATGAACCAGTCATCAAATAACAAATATCAGGAAGTAATGGATCAGAAATAGAAAGAGCCATACCTGCTCTTTGAAAGTATACTCTTGTTCGTCTTGGATTAGCAGGATTTCCAATGTTCGAACCAGCAGATTGAAGAGTGTTTTGGGCCCACTTTGGTAACTGAGGAGGATCATAATGGTCGGATTCCAAACCTGATATGTCATGATCATCATGTGCTGCTAAAATATTAGAAATACCATAACTCATACCTTCATTATCGCTGTTCAGATCTTCTTCTGGTGAAAGCGGTGAAACGACAGTTTCTTCCTCGACTAGTTGCAAATCTTGAAGCGGTTCTTCAAATTGCACACTGCGCTCTATGAATATCTTTTTGGATATGATATCCATGAGTTTATATTCTTTTGATTCTTCCCCATATCCTATCAGTATGCACTCAATACATTGTGGATCCAAAGCTCGTCTCTTCTTGGAAGAAATTCTAGCCCATGCAGTAGAGCCAAAAACTCTCAAATTTGACACATCCGGTTTGTGACCAAAGAATGCTTCGAAAGGAGTCATACCTTTCATCGATGAATGTGGAACTCGGTTCTGAATGCATGCAGCAACATTTATTGCTTCAGCCCAAATATTTGCAGCCAAACCTTTTGATTCAATCATGCAAGTAGCCATCTCTTTTAGTGACCGATTTTTCCTTTCCGCTACACCGTTCTGCTGGGGTGTGTAGGGAACTGTATGTTGGATATGAATTCTACTTTGGGAACAAAGTTGCAGCAACTTAGACTTGATATATTCTCCACCATTATCAGATCTAAGAGCTTTGATCTTGCTCTCAGTGGCGGTCTCAATAGAAGCCTGAAATCCCTTGAATTTTCCAAGCACTTCTGACTTGTTTTTGAGAAAAAATACCCATGTAAAGCGGGAAAAATCATCAATAAATGTCAAAACATACCTTGATCCATTTAATGACAAATTGGGCAGCAGACCACTGATATCAGAATGTATCAGCCCCAAAACTGTAGAAGCTCTGCTAGCTTTGCGCGGTCGAACTTGTGCTCGGGGTGCTTCCCAATAATGCAACCGGTGCATATTCCCTTCGAGGAACGTTGTTGTGGAAGACCATCTACCATGGATTTGTTTGATAACAGAAACAAATAATTATAATTAAGATGTCCAAATATCTCATGCCAAAGCCTACTAACCTCATTACCATGTGTGCGAAGAGCAGTGGGCTTTGCAAGCGGAATAAAGTGTGAAAACTCATAGCATTTTGCAGTGTGGTTCGCCTTTCCGACTGCAATATGTCTTCCACTTTTGATATCAGAAATTTCAACTGTATTAGGGCTGAATGTAACTTGCTTCGGTTCACCAGTGTGTGTCATTTGATACACAGAAAGAAGATTTGAAGCCAAGGAAGGCACATAGAGAACATTCTGAAAGCTTCCATGATCTACATGGATTGTACCTTTTCCCTTTGAAGAAATTTTTGAGTCATCTCCCAAATGGATGGGGATGGAGCTGCTTGGATTGAATGAAGAAAAATAATCAATATTTGCAGCCATGTGATTCGAGGCACTCGAATCTATCAAAAGAGTAGTGGGCTTCGAAATAGTTGCCATGAGTGCTTGTCCTCTTTCATGACCATCATTCCTATCCTTCTTCCTTGCACCGCAGGAAGAGTTATGTTGTTCTTTTCCAAAAGGAGGGCCATTTGATCTATAGTCTTCTTCATGCATGAAATTTCAGGATCAAATCCACGGTTGCAATAAGTACATTTATATTTTTGGTTACCCTCTTTGCCCTTTTGCTTGAACTTCGAACTGGACAGTGCATTCGTCTTCCTTCCTTTCACTCTTTTCTTGTGAGGTTCGAATTTGTGCTTCTCTTTCTTTTGCTTTCCTTTACCATTCAAGTTCTTGGGTCCTTGAACAAATAGGGCTGAATATTTGGAGCTTATGGACCCCATTTGAATCAACTTATCATGCTCTTTTGTGACGGACTCAATGAAGGCATTCAAGGTAGGAATCTTCCAATTCGGGGTAGTTAGTTGACCAGAATTGAAAGTAGAGACAAATACCGAATAGTATTTACCAAGCTTAGTGAGAATAGAGAGGATCAATTGCTTATCCTCTTTGATAACTCCACTATTCTTCAACTGCAATGTCAAGTGCTTGAATTTTGTGAAAAACTCATTGATGGTCTCGAAATTATCAGGACTAAGAGCAATCAATTCATTCTCTAATTGAAAAGCCCTACGCTCGTCCTAATTTCCAAAAAGTGTTTCAAGTTGCTCCCATATTGCTTTCAGAGTCTTCAATCCACTGAGATGGAAGTGAATATCTTTGGAAATAGAGAGGCAAAGAAGACCATAAGCTTCATCAAGCTTGTTGTAGTGTTTTGTTCTTTCTGTCAATGAGTTTGGCTCCAATTCGAGGCCAACTGTGACTCTATAGTATCCTTTTGAATGTAACATGATCTCCATATCTTATTTCCAATCAAAATAATTGAAAGGGGTGAGGATAGGCTTTGAAGAAGAGTATTCCATTGCTAGGAGCGAGTGCACTTTGATATAGAAAGACTTGCCAAAGCAAGGTAGCGAATGCAATTGGAGGAGACAATAACCTACAAATCACAATCAATACAAGAACAATGAGGTCGAACAATCCACCCTTTTAGAGTTGCATCACACCTGGGATTGGAGATCAAGCAATGTTGAATGGGTCCAATGTATCAGATCTAGGATTTATTGGAAACTCAAGCTTCTGGAGTGGTATTGGAATTATTTTTATGCTTTGTATGCACAGAAGCGAATGCTCTTGAGATCTTCCATGCCGAAACTTTTGTAATTTTGAGTAAATTCACTCAAATCTCCTTGTAGATCACCTGTAGAAAAGAAATCTTGTCCCTACAATGGCTCTGATACCATGTAAAATTAGTCACAACAGATCTAATGAACAAGTAAATCAATCACAATAGATGAAACTCAGAAAAATGGTGTGAAACTATGCAAAACATGCATCAATGCTCAATATCCCAGTAAGGGTGAATGATTACAATAAAATAAAGTAACAATGACTGAGCAATTCGAATTGACTAAGGAGGTCATTCGAATGACTGAATGGTGTGGCTTGGCTCCAACTAGGAGTCCTCATCATCAATCAGTGGTGGTCATCAATGCACAAGAACTAGTCATCCAAGTGTCAATCTGAGTCTAACTGAGTGTAACAAGTGTAACTAAAGTGTGTAGCACTGATTAAGGGAATGAGGCTCAGTGGAGGGTGCATGGGAGGCTTAATTGAAGTCAGAACAAGTCATCTAGTCAATCTGGAGGTCCATCGGAGTGAAACAGTTAGTCGGGAGTGAAACTAGCCTCAAATCAAGGAGAATCGGAGGTAACTGAGTGCAACTGAAGTGGTAGGTGAACAAGTGCGCCCTTCTCTGGTAGTAGGTGAGAAGTGGGCACCTTCTTGACTAGTAGGGTTGAAACTCTGATGTAAGAAGCTCCTGGGTGCTAGAATGAAGTGGCTAAGGTGTTGGAGGCATCAACCTGGTGACTGGGATGCATGCAAAATGCATGCAAACCCTAATTGCATGCAAGGTCCTGAAAATGATGATGTGGATATACGAACACAATATTGGCTACACGATATTGGTTTGGAGAATGTCTCATGATGCTGTATATTTAACAAGTTTCTTCTTCTTTTCATCCTTCTTGCAGTTCGTGGGGTTCAACCCTCGATGTACACTTTTCTTCAATGTGACCATCGATGTTACAATGCTTACAATGGTTTTTTGGATCCTTGAACTAATGTGCCATAGCTGTAGTCTTCTTATCTTTTCCTTTCCACTTTTTCTTCCCCTCCTTGAAAGTGCCTTAGTTCTCTTCCTATTTGGAACCTCTAGGTTGTCCTTTCTTGTGGCATATATTCTCTAGGTACCATGCCTGCGCAAAATCCTCATCAATTGTATTAGGCTTGACGAGAATCAATTTCTTTTGTAAATGACTATGTAGACGTCCCAAATACATGATGGATACATATGGAATCCTGGGAGAGATACCCAACATAATATCCATCTTCCTGAATTCACTAGTGTAATCTTGCACACTTTTCCCTTTCCTTTTCTTGAAGTAGTTCCAATGGATCCATTAGTCCCCCATACCCAATATGGTAGAATTGGGAACTTTATGAGGGTCTTGAAATCCCCTCACTTAGTTACTAATGGATCACCCTCCAACATAAGTGCCTCTATGTGGATTTCCCACTAATTCAATGCATGGTCCTCTAATTTCAATCAAGAAAATGAAATCTTTTGCTCTTCATCTATGTTGTGGGTACTAAAAAATACCTCTCATTGCTACAACCAATCATTCAACTTTAGAACATCAATCTCACCTTGGTAGGGATTCATATCCACTTTCTCTTCCATCTTAAGTAATAGTTGGGAAGTGGTAATGGCATTGGAATCTGGTTGCTCTTTCTCGACCTCTTTCTTCAACTCCTTTTCTAGTTCTCATTTGTCTCTCGATTTCCCTATTGATATGATCTCCGAGTTAGAGATTCCAAAATAATCAAAAGGTCCAAAATTTATCTCTAAATATGACATGAGGATTAACATATTGTGTGGGATATCGATGACTTTTATTTCCATCTTTGTAAATCATTGCCCATATTCACCCCCCAATTCTTCATTGAACTCATATGCCACAACTAGGGTTTGAAGTCTTTTCCTTTATTTCACCAACTCCTAGGTCCTATAATTTCCCACATAACCCAAACAAAAACTTCTATAATACCAATATAATATGTAAACTATCATGGATATTCCACTGGAATAGTTCATCACAATGGATCTTACAACTTAATTCATTGTGTTAGATGAATTCCATATAATGATTAATAAATTAGAAATGAAAGGAAAATAACTAGAGAAAAGTAACACATGGACACAAATAGCACAAGATATACACTAGGAAAACCCACTATGGGTAAAAACCCATCCAGAAGTGAGGACTATGCCTTTCTCTTTTCGTCTCCAATATGCAATGCAAATACAATGAAATTGGCACACACTATGGAATTACCTCTGACACTATTGCCTACACGACCACTACAAGATATCCTACTTCCTCTATTTTTCTCTAATATCTACTCCCTTAGTGTTGTTCAACTATGGAACAATACAAAAACATCAACATAATGTCAACCCTTTTCCTCCTAATGGCCTAGTATTTAACATAGACTAATAGTTGTCTGGGGTTTGTTTTAGGGTTTGTACATGCCTTAACTCCTTATTAGGGTTAAGGATTTGGACCATTTAGAATGTTCGTGAAAGTACACACAAGACTATATCCACATGTGTGGTTAATGCGAGCTACTGTGGAAGCCACTTGATACCATGGTGGTCAATTAGATAGGTCAACTTGTGGGAGGCATAACTTCCTCATACAAACTCTAGTTGAGGCAATTCTTGCATCGTTGGAAAGTTATTGGTGTTTAGAATATGAAATTTCATCCCTATGTATGCTTAGGACCAAAACAAATGCCATTAATCCCTCAAAATGGATCTGAAAAGTTTCAAACAATTTTGTGACTCCAAATCTAAAAGGTAAGACTTGCCTCTAAAATGGGCCCTATAAGCCAATTCATCAAATATCTCCACCAAGAAAGAACCAAAATAGATGATAAATTATATATTGATCCAATTATGACCATGAACTATCAAATCATGCACCCTTATTATAGGAGGGCACTATGGTGGAGATGGGATATAGAGATGGCACATTGCAAGCAGAGTTGGAAGTCCCTTTATACTAGCATAAGGATTTTGATTGATGTTTAGAGCATGTTTATTTAGTTTTTTCCCTTATGACGAAAGACAAAAAGGAGACCCATGTTTTGAAATTTGTGAGGCTTTTTATAGGAAACCCATCTCTTTGAATAGAAGACTATAAATAGGGTAGGAGAAAGCCCTCCTTGAACTATAGTTTTTTTGAGTTTTTTTGCATAAATTTTTTTATATATTCAATATTACGAAGAACACATCTACAGACATCATAATGCTTTTGCTGACAGACTCTTGAAGCAAGCCATGGAGAGTGAAGAAGGGGTCATTTTGTGGGACGAATTTCAATAGAATCACCTTCAAGACGGTGGAGTTGTTAAAATTTCTGAGCTCTAAAGTCTATATCTATTTTTTATAGTTGCATGATGTTTATGCATAATTTTGAGAAGATTCAGTTTTTGTATTTGTATAGTTCTCTCTCCTTTCGGATTTCCTAGATCTTTTTTTTTTTTTTTGTGATCCGGATATAGCTTTGAAAAACTTGATAGACATGCAGTCTACTTCCTAAACTCAATTTCACGTACTATTTGATTCAATCTAAATATGATTAGTATGATTTTTTTTCCATTTAAAAAAAAAGATTATTTCCTAAGGAAAAATCATATATATAACGATTACCCATACGAATTTTTAATAGTCGCAAACCAAAGAAATTTTCTTTTGTTCATAGCCACTATAAGTGGCTTAAGAGGCATCTCAAGCATGATAAACAACTCATTGGCTAGGTGTTGCTTAGACGTTGTTACTACATCACACATGTCGATCATAAATTAATAGAATTCGAAAGTATGTCGAGTAAGTGATGTACCTTACATTGCTTTAACATTGGTTAGAGAATATTTTTTTCTTTGTTCAATTTTGTGGCTTGGTTTTGAATGATGGCACTTATTATGTCGTTAGAATGCCAAATTATTAAATGTCAAAAATGAAACATCTACCCTATTTTAAGTATTCAAATATACTCTATTTATTGTCGATTAAGCGACATTCAAGCGACACTTGATCAACACTTCGTCTTTGATGTTAGTCGACAAAAGTACTGTTTTTTTTTTCAATATTTAACCAACAATACAGACATAAAAAACATTGAATTTTGTCATCAAATATAGTCGATGGATGAGTTAACTCTTTTCTCATAAAATTTGTCATACTTCCTACTTTGATTATTGTTTTATAAAAAAAATTAATATAAATTAAGCCATAAATGATCAATAAATAGAAAACCAATAAATCTCCATTCCTATATATTTGAAACTTTTGACACCAAATGATAAATATTAATAAAAAAATCTATAAAATTTAATTCTTATATATTTTAAAATTAAAACAATCAACATTTTTTTCCGAATCTTACCAAATGATAAATATTAATATTTAAATCTCACCAAATGCTCAATATTAATATTGGAAAAGTAAGAGTGTCAACATTTTTCTCCTATCCTTACCAAATAATAAATATTAATAAAGTTAGTTATGAAGAAAAATTGAGAAAGTCAACAATTTTCTCCAAACCGTACCAAATGACAAATATTAATGAAGTTAATTATGAAGAGTGTTTGTGATTAATAAGTCATTCCTTATCAAATGACAAATATTAATGAAGTTAATTATGAAGAATGTTTGTGATTAATAAGTCATTGGTCCTACTTAAATTGGCAACTACTCGTGACCACATGAGCTTTTGTTTACTTTATCTTAAGATTGACATTCACACTGAAATGATTTTTTATTTAATTTTTTAATTTTTAAAAAATATTAATATTTTTAAAAAATATTAATAAATTACACTTTCATAAATTAATAGTAAGTGACATTCACATTTAAAATGGGTTTTTATTTAATTTTTAAAATATTTTTTTCAATAATATTAATATTAGGTATAGTTTAAATATTTTCAACTTTTTTGAAACATATTTTTTGAATTTAGAATTAAAAAAAAATAGAATGGTATATATTAATTATGGAAATTGTATAATTTGGGCGTTATGGAAATATTTAAAGCTGTCGAATCTATTTATGGATTGAAAACCACTATTTAAACACTTCCAAATTTAGATTTTACCAAAACAAATTTACTGTATTTCGACCAAAACCCACCCTAATATCCAAAACATAGAATAAATAGACTACTCCTTAATATTACCTACGGAATTGGATTCCACCTTCATAAATTAATTATAATGAGTGGCATTCACATTTAAAATGATCATTTATTTTGTTTCTTAAATTAATTATAATGAGTGACATTCACATTTAAAATGATCCTTTATTTTGTTTCTTTAATTTTTTAAAATATTACTTTTTTGATAACATTAGAAGACATGGTCAATCAAGTGAAGATGTGAAATTAAAACTTCAAGTTTTCAACCTGCAGATGTAAAACTCAGATATGTTGTGGAATGTAATTAGGTCAAAACTAATACTAGCACAACCACTTAGCTTGTGGCTGGTGAACACCGATAGATCACAAATTAAGTGCTATGAACAAGTTAATTGCTACTTGTTCTACATGCTTAGTAGTAATCATTTGTTGTCTATGCCTCAACTATATGTTATCTTTTTTAGTTAAATGGTTTGTCTCTACCTATTATTCATGTATGAGCTACTCCTATAAGTTATTTTTTATATTTTTTTATAATTGTTTATTTAGAATTTTTAACAACGACCATAGAATCAATCTTACACTTTTCTCATCCTCCTTCAGTCTAGGAAAAACATAGACTAGCAAGTTAAGTGTGATGAATTAACATAAACATTAAACTAATTAATATAAAGATAAACCAAATACTATTTAATAAACATATCCCTTTTTTTAACCACCACTTAACTGAAGCTTATTTAAATATTAATCAAGATGCATTTAAGCATAACAAGATTGGACAACCATGAAACTAATCCGGATTGTACACTTGTTACACTCGGGTTAATCTTGTTGATTCGCTAAAGGAATTCCAAAATCTCAGATAATATCTAAACACCTATCGGTGTAATGATAGTTCACCCCAAATTCAAAGATATAAACACCTATAGATGTAATAACACTTATTGATGTAAATATACATTTCTAAAGGATGTGTCAATAATTATTAATTAGAGTGACTAGTGTTTGTTCATGTAGAAAAGCCATTCCAAATTTTTACCAACATGGAGAAAGAATCTCATTTTCATTCTTTCAATAATCCTGCTGACTCCACTATGAAAGTAGATTTCAGTGGACTTTACTGTGCTATGCCCCGCGATTCTTTTTGAAGCCATTCCAATTTTTTCGCAACGTGGAGAAGGAATCTCGTTTTCATTCACTGCCCCGCGATTCTTTTTTAAATATTGTATTTCCAAGTAAAACCTTAACAACTTTTGCTAGTTGTCGGTTTCCCCAAAAATGTGTGTGATAAATGGCACTCAAATCCCCCCGGTATTCTGGCGACCGGTGACAGAAACGTTTTCGATGAGGCACAGTTCCACCCTTTCTAGTTATTTTTTTGGAATTTCAACGATCTGGGTTGTCTTAAAATGGGGCAAAACCCCTGGGGGCGTAGTTCCATGGCATAGTTCCGCAGTAAATGGGGTGGAACTACGATTTCGTTGGTTTTTATAACCGGATCTAAGGAACAAATCGCTGGAAAAGCGGGACGATTTGAGTTCCAGTTATCCCACTCCCCCCAAAAATGCGTTTAGGTGATAACATTGACTTCTGGTTAATGGTGAATGAGTGCTTTTCAGAATTTTCTCAAACCTACTTCACGCATTACTTTAAAAGGGGAAGTTCTCGCCTTCGATTCCCATGCCTCCAATGACTCCACCATCATCATAATTCAACTTATAGACTCAGGAAGGAAGCCTAACATAGCCATTTACTATTCACCGCTTGCTCCAAATTGCAGCCTAAAAAAAAGGATGACATCAGATATCTCTGCGCAGAATGCCTTCACCAGGAGAACTGGTCGACATGCTGGAAAAACTGTGTCAATGTTGTCCTTAGCCTACCAAGTACTTAATATTATATAATTAGCACAACCACTTAACTTATTATCTGTTATGTGTTCTCTATGTTTAGTTGTAATCACCTTTGTTTATATACATTAGCTACCAAATATTTTTTATATTTTTTTTTATAATTGTTTATTTCAAATTTTAAAAGGCACCCACAAAATCAATATTGACAGTACATTTGTCTCATCTTCCTTCAATCTAGGAAAAACATGGATGATAATCTCCAATTGAGTATTCCAATTTCTTGGTACTATATCCAAGGTACGAACAAGCACGTGTACCCATTCTAGCTTAGGCACATACCTCCATGTCATACTGAATTCCATTAAATGCTTAATAGTACTATTCAAACCATCAAAATTCATCCCGACATAGTCAAGTTCTTCACCAAACCGGATTTCTAACATCCTTTTACACTGTGACCAACCTTCTATATTATTCTTGTGAGTGTTCCACCACCTTGTTGGGGTAGCTTTTATGGCTACATCTAAAGCTAATGCCCCTTATTTTTCTCGAACTTACAATTCAAACTCATAAATAAAATAATCTAAATTTTTTAATCCATCATACACAAGTGGGTTACATACCTTTGTTCTGATCCAATGCAGATATTTGGAATTGCAATCACACCTCCTGATAGATACCTCATGGAGTCTAATTTTCCAATTTTCTAAGCCTTCATCCGAATTTGATGCACATGAGATGATACTATGTGAACTCAGTTTTCCATCTTCCACAGGCTTAATATAGTCATCCATTCTTGAAGTCATCTTATAAATATTTTCCAGTCCTTGAGCATCATTTTCTTCTCTAATAGGTTCAACATATATCTGACCTTCTAAATGATCCAGGGGTGCAATTACTCTGAATTTTCCTCCTTCGAATGTCATCAACCTCTTTTTCAAATTAATGATAGCTTGTTTAGCCATTTCCCAATCTATTCCAAGTAATGTTGGATAAGGTTTAGTATCATCTATAATTTCAATAACTTCAAAATATGAAAAGCTTCGCAATCCCTCCACTTCAATAGGTACCCATACTAGTCTAGGAACTGGAACTATTTTTTGCTGATTTTCTAATCTTAATTGCACTGGTGACCATACAAGCTTAGGATTACCAATGTTTTCCTATGTTTGCTTAGTGAGTACATTCACATCCAACCCCAAATCCAGAATAATAAAATCCATATCATAATCCCAAACCTAAGCACTAAGTTGCATTTCCCTACCTGTCCTCTTTTTACATTGCAAATGATTGACAATTATTTCTTCAATAGGATCTATTATTTCTTGGCCACATTGATCAATCAAACAGTGAAGTTCTTATACTTCATTTTCATCATTTAATATATCTAGACAACTTTGCAACAAATTCTTTAAAGGACTTACTTTTCCTGATGGTCTCTTTGGAATTGAATGATCATAAAGTGGAGCCATGTTGTACATTGGAGGCATACCATACACTGGATGAGTCACTAAAGTTGATCCTCCTTGATTTGTCATAGTAAAATCCCTTCTAGATTCAACATAAGTCTCCTTTTCCTTCTGGGGTTTAAACATCGGTGGTCGTTTTGTCACTTTTCTAACCCACAGTCCATGTTGCTTCCATTGTGTTTCGATATCACCTTCTGTCGCAGCTCCCCCACGTGTGATAACTTATATAGTATCTTTCTCTTCTTGCTTTTCTACATATGTATTCTTTACATTTTGGTTCTGATTTTTATTTCCTTTAGCCTGCCACTTTGCTATCATATAATGTGTGAAATATTTAATAGTATGATCAAATGCTCTTCAATACATACATGTCAAACAATGGTTTGGACAATCTCTTTCCAAGTGTCCCATTTGTTCACAATTATAATAGATTATATGGCCTCTTCCTCTGACAAATCCACCTCTTCCGCGACTTCTGAATCCACCAAGTACTTGGTTATTTCCTCTTCTTTGAGCATTGAATTGTTATCTTCTCCCTTTAGCTTTCTCTTCCCCTTTTATTCTATAGGATTCAACAATTTGTTCCTTCAATATGCCATCTGCTAGACAGTTTTCTTCATCATGGCCTATAGATCTACAAAATTTATAGTACAAGTTCATAGGAGTATTCACATATTTTTTTATCAATTAACATTCTTCTAGTTGATGTCCTCTAGTCCTACATATTTCACACTAGACTCTAGCTCCATGATTCAAGGGATTAGGAACCCTTGTGGCTAGGTACTCTTGAAATGTCATACATTGATCCTTATGGTGATCTTCTTCCTTGCACTTGATACACCAGACTTCCTAAGGCGCTATGCTGACAGGCTCGTGTCGTACCGGGACACCCATATTGCAAAGCTATCTGTAAATTCTGCTACCGGCGGGATGAGTTACAATCTCAGACGTCGAGCTATTGCATGCAGAACGAGTGATGGATAACCAAAGGTTGGTTTGGGTATTTTTGGTAAAAAGTGGTGACAGGTTGTCAAATGGCGGTAAAAAACCAAAAGTGAAGGACAAATCAGATGTAGTTGTCGTCTCAGCAGATTGACTAATGAAAAAATATGTTCATTATTGATTACTGCATTTAGTCATGCCTAATGATGTTTATGATTAAGACGTCGTACCTTTAAATGTAATGCCAAACCGTCGTGTTGCAAGGTGGCACCTTTCCACGGTCACATCGCTGATGGAGAGCGATGATATTGATGAGAAAATAAATAATTAGTATTCAATGAGGAATTATAGGAGTCGTAGTTGCCAAAAGTAGGGAAAATGGACAAATTTAGGTGTTGCAGCTGCTCGAAATAGGAAAAATAGGCACTTTTGGAGGTGTCGCAGTTGCTCGAAATAGCAAAAATGGACAACTTTAGGTGTTGCAGCTGCTTCAAATAGGAAAAATAGGCACTTTTGTAGGTGTTGCAGCTGCTCGAAATAGGAAAAATAGGCAATTTGGCGGTGTTGCAGCTGCGGTAAAATAGGAAGGATAGGAAACTTTAGCGGAGTCACAGCTGCTAAAGATAGGAATAATGGGCAATTTTAGCAGTGTTGTAGCGACTCAAAATAGGAAAAATAGGCACAGTTGGAGGTGTCGCAGTTGGTCAAAATAGGAAAATGGACAAATTTCGGTGTTGCAGCTACTTGAAATAGGAAAAATATGCACTTTTGGAGGTGTCGCAGCTGCTGGAAATAGGAAAAATAAACAAATTTAGGTATTGCAGCTGCTTGAAATAGGAAAAATAGGCACTTTTGGAGGTGTCAGAGCTGCTCGAAATAGGAAAAATAGGCAACTGTCGTGTTGCAGCTGCAGTAAAATAGGAAGGATAGGCAACTTTAGCAAAGTTGCAGCTGCTAAAGATAGGAATAATGGGAAATTTTAGCGGTGTTGCAGCAGCTCAAAATAGGAAAAATAGGCACTTTTGGAGGTGTTGCAGCTGCTCAAAATAGGAAAAATGGACAAATTTAGGTGTTGCAGCTGCTTGAAATAGGAAAAATAGGCACTTTTGTAGGTGTCGCAGCTGCTCGAAATAGGAAATATGGACAACTTGGAGGTGTTGCAACTGCGGTAAAATAAGAAGGATAGTGGTTCCTAGACTATGATATGAAGTCAATTGGATATGCCTATAGCTCTTTGTGTTGAGCTCATTAACCTAGAAACCTCCTACCATGTCTCCCCACTTGCTTTCTAGATCTAGTTGTGTGATGTATGACCCTGATTGACTGTGCTTAAGGCTATGAGTGGACTTGAGTAGTTCATCCTTAGTGGATACATAGCCCCATCTCGGGGGTAGTATCTGAGTGACGTTGAAACAATACAGGTTGGGCAGAGACCTATGGTTGGGTTGGAATGTTGTATTCAATAGCTAGTTTCTTGGATATTTCAATAAAAGGGTAATTGTTCTCTGGGGTTTATATCATGTGTTTTTTTGAATGTGTTCATTGATGAATAGGGCCAAGTCTTTTTGAGGCCTAGGAGGTTCAGAATGTTCGGTCATGACTTTGGGGGAGAAATAGAAACCCCTTATGTGTTCATGTTCCCTCTGTGGGTCAGATGAAGCGAGGATGCATGGCAGAGTGGATCAGAGCTCTTTACAGACTGGTAACGAGGCATGGATGAGGATTGGGGAAACACCTTGGTTGGAAGAAGGAAAATTCAGAGTTCTCAAGTATGGAAGAAGATTGATATACACTTGCATGGGGATCTCCAATAGATTTCCAATATATGATACCAAGTTTTCCAAAAATGAACTTAGGATGAGAAAGTTATTAGCCTGAGAAGTTGGCAGTAACAGTGGTATATGGCTGACTTCCAACTTTCCGAACCCGCAGTGCAGATTGCAAATTTCAGAAGTTGGAGGCATGATTTCTCAGCATGGTGCGTTGAAGTTTCGACTTCCGACTCCCGCCTCGCGGATTGCGGATCGCAGAAGTTGGAGGCCGCACGATTCTGCGAAGCTGAGACCTTTGGAGTTCCGACTTCATTCCTTAATTATGTATAGAGCCTCAAGACCCCTAACTACTATTCAAAACCATCTAATGACATAGACATCCCTACTCAAACACTAAAGATACTCTCAAGAATCCATTTGTGTTTGTTCAAGTACGTTGTTCTTCTTGTCCTGCATGGATTCTCGAAAGATTTTTCAGGTATTAAGGCCCAATTTTTCTCCCTCAAGCATGTCTAGGGAACCCAATATCTATACCAGGTTCTCAAAAAGTTCTAATGGCACTAATATCCCCACTTATATGAATAATATGCTATTGGGAGGTCATGTTTGGTGATTGTAGGAATTGTTCTTAGCCAAAGATGCATGGAATTTCCTTTAGGACCTAAGTCCCACTCCTTTCTCCCCAACCATATCCAAGGTGTTCGAACCTATAATTAGTCTTAAAATTCTCACTATGCCACAAAAAACGCATAGGCCAAAGATACCATGGAAAGGTCTATTGTGGTATTTCAACATATCATTCTTGGCTATAGATACCTAGAAGCTTTCTTTAGGTCCTAAGGCCCAGTTTCCATTCCTTAACCATGTCTAGAACCCCAAGACCCATACCTAATGCTCAGAAACTTCTTAACAATTCCCATATTCTGACTATAAGGACAAATATCCTCTCAAGAGGTTAGCTTTGGTGGTTGGAGACATCATTGTTAGACCTTTAGGCCTAAAATTTATATTCTTGCACTAGTGGAGCGCCATATGAAGGAAAATGGTTGTGAAACAAGTATTCATACTTACAATCCTTTTATAAATGGATTTCACAAGGAAAATGACTTGATAAAAATAAGGAGGTTGAGAGGGTATACCATGAAATCGACCATGTATATTAGCCTATTGTGGTGGATGACATGAAGTTAAATAATGTAATAAGCATGGCTTCTAAGGCATTGTTTGTGAAGTTTATTTGTACTAGAAGGATGGGGACAGTGAGTTTGTTAATTTGAATGGATTCAAGTGCATGACTAGTAATCAATTTTAGCCTACCACATAAGGGATCATGTCATTTTCATTTGAGGTTAGATGTTGAGGTTACATCCAAACATAATATTATTTCTAGTCGGTATCTACTCATTTATACCTAGGTGGATTTATCGGTTACTTGATCAAATTACTTATATATCATTCAAGGTCCCATGCCAATAAGTAAGGATACCATAAGGATAAAATAATTGTACTAAATTAGTCTATTTCCATAGACTCTCTTATGATTCTACACAAAATATTTCCTCTTTATGTTATTAATTCTAACTACTGGCATGATATGACTCATTATTGTTTCTTGTAGCCTTACAAAGAGATCTATCATATGCATTCAAACAATTATGACTCATTATGATCTCTCTTCTTATGGAAATAATATGAGCTAAAATTTCTATGGTGGTATGCCTTACAAATCTACTTTCTTAATTGACATATCAATTATGTAACTAGGGATATTAGAATAATGAGAAGAGATATACGGTGCTACATTTTCTCTATATGCTCTCCATAAGTTTGACAATTCAATACGTTGGTTAATGTCCTGCTTGGAGAAAACCTACAAGAACCTATACAATCCTTTTAAATATTAAGAATTTTTATCATTACCTCTTCCAACCCTAAGAAATTCTTATAAAGATAAAAGGAACTTGAACCATTAACCTAGATGTTTTAGACCAGTATTATACCATTGAAACTATTATCCTAATGAAAATCTGATTACTTGCTAAGATATCCCTCTAGTCGATTTTCAATGATGCCTTCCTTACATCTACCACATATCATGCGATGCCAATCTATAGCCTCCACCTCATTTATGTATTTGCATTGTTCAATGAACCATTTTAGTGGTGGAAGTGTAGTAGTTTTTACAGATGCCTGCATGGGAATTTCTATCTAGGTCATTGGAGAGTCAACGACAAGTGGCATATGAAATTATTGAACCAAGTAATCTCTAATAATGTTATGGCCATTGCACTGCACCTTTGAATAATTTACTCACTCCCAAGTGAGATTTCTTGAGCTCTAAAGGAAATGAAGTTTCCCATACCTTGCAAGCCATTAAACGAGGTGATCGAAGCCAGTTCTAACTCCTCCTAAAAATGCATTGATATGTTAAAATGGTGGTGACAACTTTAACATCTTGATCTCCTCTCATACTAACAACATACAACATATATTAGTTAGTCTAAAGTTTGGGATATCTCCACATTAGAAACATATTTATATTTAACCCATAGAGCCTCCCTACGATGTAGGTTATAAATATCCTTGACAAGCAATAGAATAAACGCTAGAAACGATTATGCAATAAGTAAAATAAGAATATTATAAGAAACTAGCACTCCCTAGCGCCATCCCCATAGCATATTCTATAATAAATCTTAGCCCAAGGGGGTCTTCCTATGAGTCTAATAAGTAACAATATTATATTATACCTAGGATTATAGGCTCATGCTGTGGTTATACATACAACAAATTTTTCAGGCCCATCTAGATATAAGATGCTATAGATTCATGCATATTCATTTTTTTGTCTTTTTTGGTTTTTATGTTTTTGAAAAAAAAAGGAGTAGCAAAGGGGTCGATTTCATCTTGTGGAGGTCGTATTCTTGATTTGTTGGCTAAGTTTGGACTGCGTGGGCCATGACATCATCTGGAGAGGACACAGTCTTGTTTGTGAGGATGATTTACTTTCTGTTGGGTGCATATCCTTACAATTCCACATATACAGTGATCCCCATGCTTCATATGGGACAATATCAAGGGTTGTTACAGCCAAAAAGGGAGCTGCAATCCATATTGACACCTACATTGTTAATGGGTACTCTCATTATAGTCTTCTTTCTTGCTACGTTTCTAGGTAGTGAAGGAGGGTGCTGAATCATAATAAGGGAGTCTTAGAGGAAGACGATTTGGGTTGTTTTGAGGAGCTAGCTATAGACACCAAATAAAAATTGAGACACCAAAGAAGGCTACAGGTCAGAGTTAAAGTAATTTCAGATTTGTTTGTTGACCTTAGAACTGTTGTTACAGTCATTGTAAACTCAAAGTTATATGAATATGATATTTAGGGTTTATTTTCCTTGTTATTTATGCAAAGCAATCTCTATTGCATTTACTGTTCACTGTTAGCGCTACAAAAATCAAGATCTGAAACACTTGATATCCAAAACAAACTCTTTCCACATTGTCTAACTTTCTTCCGCAGCGGAATTCTTTCCGGAAGGCGGGAATAGAGTTTCCGCACAATGCTTCTTCCCCGCCGTCAATCTCGATCTCGATCATTGATCTATCAATTTCGTGGCGAAATGTCTTTCTGATCATTCGATCAGTGTCCCCAAAAATTTATTAAGAGCATTCCATAGAATATCGTGCACATGAAAATTTTTTCAAAGCTTGCAACTTCTCCCGGCGATATCACTATAAACCGTCGATCTTTTCCCCACGATCGATCCCCACTCTACGATCTTTTTTTATTTGAGTGACTAGTTAAGGTTTAACCCTCTACAAAGCTTCACTTAATTGATCACTGATAGGATCAATTCTTCTCTGCAATTTGGAAATTATGGCAATCCAAATCCACAGAGTTTATACACAGGGTTATATGGAGTGAAAGAGGGATGAATTCATACTTCTAATCCATCAAAAACACATGCAGAGTCTAATCCTCTGTTCTTTATTCAATTCATCAGAAATTCAAATACACACAGAGAATTCTACTTGTTCACTTCTCGCTCACTCTTCTATGCACACAGCTCTCATTCCTCCATTCATGTTATGTGTAATTTCTCTCCCTCTCAAGCTCTATGAGCTAATCAAAGCTTCTTTGATCTATCCTCAAACCTCTATGAGCTATCCTAAGATCTGTGAGATAACCTAAGCTTCTGCGAGCCGACAAGCTTTGTAAGCTAAGTAAGCTACTAAGAAAATAACTCGAACTGATTTAAATACAAGAGGATTCTGTTTCCAGATCCTATAACAAAGGAGTACAGTCCTTATTGATATCTTCTAACCCTATGACTCACAACTAACTCAATCCTGACTATTACATGTGGAAAAGGATCTAGATTCCTTATCCATTTTATTCAGCGTTTACAAAATAAAGCAAATTATAAATGTACGAGACCCTAGGTCTCTTAAGAGTTCCCTTGACCTTGTGAAGTCATGAATGACTTTGCCCTCCTGAGCCTATGCTCCTACATCAATGTATCAGTAGTACATTGAATACAAAAACCAACTAAGACTATTTGGCACAACTCAGTGGTATTTTTGACAAGTGTTTTTACGAAATCCATTAACCAAATTACATAGGCAAATAAGCCAAAAAAATCAGCAGGATTTGATGGGGGTCATTACAGTTTACAATCCAAAGCATATCTCCCTTGTATAAAATAAAACCCTCTCACTTCCTTTAGATAAAGCTTGTTGATTGGTCACTGTCTCATCATGTTGAGTGGAGATGAGAACTGTGTGAATGCGCAGAGGAACCATGCACCACTGTCATTTTTGTATTCAATGGTTACTTTTTTTTTTCCACCAGGCCTCAACCAGGAGTAGGTTCCATTCTTTCTGACCTCTGTGAGCTTTGCTCCTAGCTTGGTAGGAAGCACATGGGTGAGAGGCATAGCTCAGGGGTTTCATTAGTTGCACAACTAGTCCAATAAAGGGTAGCGACCCACATACTAGACCTCACACAAACTTCCATCCATACTAACAGATCACGGCCTAATCAAGCAGTACACAATTAAGCTTCCAACACATTTACACACCCTCACGACACCCTTAGTAACCCACAGTAGGTCATGGTACCTTCATACACAGGATTGGGACCCTTAACAGTCGTCAAGGCACTTTCAGCCAGTCATGACAGTCCTAGCAGGCTTAAGACATGTCACAACATCCCTTAGCAGGCTCAAGACAAGTCATGGTTTTCTCTAGAAAGCATTAGCAGAATTTACACATATGAAAATGACGCAAACATGAAACACAAATTGAATATGAACACTGTGATGAATCTCAGAAACTAAAAAAAACACTTTTCATTAACAATTCCAAGAAAGTTTACAAAGCTACAATCCAAGCACAGAGGCTTCAAAAATGAAAGTCAAACCCTTCCTCCTCCGTAGAGGTTATATTTATAGTGCAATTTACCCCCGAGATGTATCTCGAAACAGGGCATCAACATTAGTTACATTGACAAAATTAGTTACCACGGGACAATAAACTCTAGCAAAAAGACATGTTCTGGTAACTACTCCTCCATTTGGCCTCTTCCACTATCTTTGACGCTTCATGCACTTAGCTTCAGTTTTTCCTTCCCATACTTTTTGATGAGTTTCCATTGCTCGGCTACTGGTAAATCCAAGTCGGCAATCTCTTTAAGCCACACCCTCATTTCGGTATGCTCTTTATATGAATATCCTAGGAGGAGTGTAAGAGGTTCTTTAAATGTAGAGACCAACTCGAAATCCTTCGTCATTTTTTCCACCACCGTCTTTCCTGCCAGAGGATGCTCCATATCTGGAAAGCACTCCTAGTCTAACCTGCACTCCCATAACTTGCCATGATATCCCTCCTTTGTCCTCATGGATCCATCTTATTCCCAAAACATAGGAAGACCTTTCTTAAATAATGGATCAAATTCCTTCCTGAACAACTTCACTTGGTTAGCCAGGACATCTATCCTTGCTTGGATAGAGTTCACTTGCTGGTGCTTGAGTATTACCTTCTTAGTGGTGATGATTGTGGCCACTCTGTCCTTTATATTGCCTGCTTGAGCTTGATCTTCAGACAGATCATTTAAGAACTCTATTGCGTTTTGTGCATAATCCTTAGGCTTCTTGTTTAACTTCTCATTTGCCACTGTGACAGCTGACCTTGCCAATTTGATTACAGCTTCCTTATCTACCACGAAGTCCAAATATGGCCTCATCTCCTCTGCCTGTACAATAACATCATCCATGATGATCTTCTTTGCCTCCTGCAATGCACTTTACCCTATAACTTGCTCCTTCAGCTTATCATAATCACACTACATCGCTTGGTACTTGGTTTCCCAAGCTTTCTTGTCTTTCTCTGCAGCCTCTTTGTCCCTTTCGGCATTATCCCACATGGTCTTGAGGTTGGCATTTTGCTTTTTCAATCTTGCCACTTCTACATCATCCAGACTTGCATTGGCTATTTTCCCTACAATAGAAAAATCTCTAGCCTCCACCGAGGGTGTGACCATGGATTCTATCTATTGTTCTTTGTCTTTCAACTTTTTCTCAAGCCCTTCAAATTTAGCCTTCAAAGCTTCCTCACTGTCCATTATCAATTTCTATTGAATACTGTAACTTCTAAGAATATTATATTTGTACTTTATTGTTCTGGAGATGGTTCATCCCTCCGAGGTAATTCTATTATGTATCCGGAGATGTTTATTCCTCCGATGGATTGTGGTAACCAGGGATATTAGACCCACCATGTGGGGGTTGGCCTTGAGTTTATTATTTAGGGGTTATTAGACTTCACTAGGAGAGGCCAGCCCCATTAGGGATTTAGTCAGTCGAAAACTAGTATAAGTAGAGGAGAATGCTCCTCATTTATCTCACACTTGCTCAGTTTAGAAAGTAGCGCACTTGTGTTTGAGAGGTCTGCATAGGAGGTAGAGAAGGAGGTCAAGTCTTGGAGCACATCTTGTATTTTGGTTGATCATCTTATTGAGGAAAGATTTGCTGGGTTTTCTACCCCATGAGGGTTTCCCAGGGAAATATCTTTGTCTATCTTGTGATTGTGTTTCTTTTAGTGATCTTGCTAGTCAAATTAGTTTAAACTTAACATGGTATCAGAGCTAGCCTGAATAGAACATCTTTCATAAGGTGAAATTATATTTCTCTTTCTTTCCCAAAATTAGGGTTTCTACAAAAGTTAGTATTTTTGGATTATGGTTGCATGGCTGAATAACCCTTCTAAAGATCTATCTTTTGAGCCTTGGATCGAGGTTTTTGGTTGGGTAGAACTCTGGGAAAGTCAAACCCTAGTTTTACCAAAAGTGCGATAAACCAGAAATTCTGTTGCAGATCCGGAAAAGTGAAAAGTCAAAGTTTCCTGGTAAGTACTACTCTATCTCTTATCTCTTGGACTCCCCCAAGAGAAGATGGATCCAAGCACTAATCTTGAAGACAAGCTTGAAGGCATAGAGAATTTATGAGCATGGAAATACATAATTGGTCTCATTCTTGAAGAGAATGATCTTGCTCAATATATCAAGAATGAAGTTGTAGAACCTGAAGGAGATGAAGCCAAAGAGAAGAATAGGAAGGATTTGATTAGGGAAAATAGAATCATTGCTGATTCTATTAAAGACCACTTGATTCCCCAAGTGGCATCTAAGAAGACTCCAAAGGAAATGTATGATGCCCTAGGAAGAATGTATGAAGGAAAGAACATCAATAGGAAGATGAACCTAAGAACTCAGTTGAAGAGTACCAAGATTCACAAAGGAGAATCCATTCAAGACTACTTCTCAAGGGTCTCCCAAATCAAGGAACAACTAGATTCCATTGGTAATACTCTTGATGAAGATGAACTTGTGATGACTGCTCTAAATGGTCTCACTAGACCTTGGGAGTCATTTATACAAACTATGTGTGCCAGAAAAGAAATTATGAAGTTTGATGTAGTATGCAAGGATTGTGCTCAAGAAGAAGCTAGGGTAGCCAATAGAGAATCCCTTCTCAAAGAGGATGACCAAGCTTTGGCTACACACACTAAGAGAAGGAAGAATCAATCTTACTTCCAGAAGGAAAATCACAAGGAGTCTCAATCTCCACAAAGATTTCAGAAGAAAGGAAAAGGAAAGTTCTCTTCTTTCCAATGTTTCAATTGTCATAAATAAGGACACATTGCTAGATTTTGTCCTTCAAAGAAGAAGACAAATCTTCACTATAAAAGACATCAAGCACATCTTGCAGAAGATGCTAGTGAAGAAGAAGAAGAAGAGGAAGTAAGGCCTCACAGGAGAAGATCCAAAAGAGATGAAGAAGAAGAAAGGCCCCTCCCTAGGAAAAGGTCTAGAATGAATGAAGAATAAGATGCAGAAGAGTATGTTCTATTTTCTGCACTCTCTGGATCCGTGTCTCCTGGAGAAGACACATGGATCATTGATAGTGGTGCTTCAAAGCACATGACAGGTCAAAAGAAACTCTCTCAAGACTTGAAGAAAATTCTTCTGCACAAAAGGTATCTCCAGGAGATGGTTATCAATATCCCATCAAGGGAATTGGTGAAGCAAGATACAAACTTGATTATAGAACACCTTTGAAGATGAATTTTTTTTTATATGTCCTAGGTTTGAAGAAGAACCTACTTTCTATCTCAGCACTAGATAAGAAAGGATTTAGAATTGCATTTATTCATGGACAAGTACTTATGTGGACCAAAGGAAAATCAATTGAGGATGCAATTGTTATTGGTGAAGAAGAAGGAGGTCTTTACAAACTCAAGGGTCACCTAGAAGCTGCCCTTCTCCATGAAACCACTAGCTCCAGTGAGCTATGGAATAGAAGGATTGCTCACATTAACTACAAGGCCCTACCCTATGTGAGCAAGGTGGTCATAGGATTGCCAAAATTAAAGATTGACCATAATGGCTCATGCAAAGGATGTGAAAAGGGGAAGAATGTCAAGAACCCTTTTCCAAAGAGTGAAACAAAGACTAAGAACATTTTGGAGTTAATACACTCAGATGTATGTGGACCAATGCCCACCACATCCCTAAGTGGGTTTGAATACTATATCACATTCATTGATGATTATTCAAGGAAGACTTGGATATACTTTCTAAAAGGTAAGAATGAAGTCTTTGGAAAATTCAAAGAGTTCAAGGCCTTAATAGAAAATCTCTCAGAAAAGAAAATCAAGATTCTCAGAACAGATAATGATGGAGAATATACTTCAAAGGACTTTGAAGACTTTTGTAAGGAAGCTGGAATCAAGAGGGAACTAACCACTCCCTACAATCCCCAACAAATTAGGGTTGCTGAAAGAAAGAATAGAAATATCATGGAAGCTGTAAAGACTATGATACATGACCAAGATCTACCCATGTATCTATGGGCTGAAGCAGCTAGGACAACAGTCTATGTACAAAATAGACTTTCCCATAGTGCTCTTGAATTCAAGACTCCAGAAGAAGTGTTCACGGGAAAGAAGCCTGAGGTAAGTCATCTCAAAATAGTTCAATGTCCTGTGTACATTCACATTCCAAAAGAAAAGAGAACCAAGTTGGATCCTTCTGGTAAGAAGGGAATATTTGTTGGATATTGTGAATCATCCAAAGCTTTCAGGATTTACATACCTAGTTTTCATCATATGGAAATAAGTAGAGATGTAACATTTGATGAAGAAGAAGCTCTTAAGAAATCTAGGAAGTGCCAACTTGAAGAAGTCTATGAAGAAGATACACCTCCTAGAATCACAGAAGTTGTGCCCATCCCTGAAGATGATACACCAGAGGATCATGACATGTCGAAACCATAAGAACCCCCTATTACAAACTTATCCAGGAAAAGAAGGCCAGCATGGGCTAGAGACATTATTCAAGGAGCTGAAAAATATGGAGCTCCTAAAGGCTCCACTAGAGAAAGAAAGAAACCAAAGCTAGTATCCAACTATGTGGCCTTGATGTGTGATCTTGTGGATCAATAGCCTACTAGCTATGAAGAGGCAGCTCAGAAGAAGGAGTGGGTAGAAGCAATGACAGAAGAATATCAGTCAATAATGAAAAATGATGTTTGGGATATAGTTCCCAAACCAAAAGATAAAAGTGTGGTTTCTTCCAAATGGATATTCAAGATGAAACATGCTGCAGACGGTAGCATTGAAAAATACAAGGCAAGATTTGTAGCCAGAGGATTCTCTTAGAAAGAGGGAATTGACTATGAAGAAACATTTGCACCAGTTTCTAGGTACACTTCAGTTAGAACTATCATGGCACTTGCATCTATGATGAAGTGGAAATTACACCAAATGGATGTTAAGACAACTTTTCTGAATGGTGTAATTGAAGAAGAAGTGTACATTGAGAAACCACAAGGGTTTGAGGTTAAATATGGGAGAACACATGTATGCAAACTGAAGAAGGTATTATATGGATTGAAGAAAGCCCCCAGAGCTTGGTACAGAAGGATTGACAATTTCTTAACAAGCATGGGCTTTACCAAGAGTAAAGCTGACCCTAATCTTTATCTCAAAGTGATGGATGATGAACCAGTTATACTGTTGTTGTATGTAGATGATCTATTTCTAACCGGAAATGAGAAACAAATTATCGAATGCAAGAAGAAGCTTTCTTCAAAATTCGAGATGAAAGATCTCGTATTAATGCACTACTTCTTAGGTCTAGAAGTATGGCAAGAACCAAAAGGAATCTTTCTAAATCAAGGTAAGTATGCTGTAGAGATTCTAAAAAGATTTGATATGTTGGAGTGCAAAGCCATGGCCACTCCCATGGACTCCAACTTGAAGTTATTAGTTAATGACTCATCAGAATTAGTGGATATAACTCTATATAGAAAAATCATTGGGTCATTGATGTATTTAACAAATACTAGACTAGATATATGCTTTACTGTAAATACCCTGAGTCAGTATCTAGTAAAACCTAGAAAGGTTCACTTCATAGCTGCAAAGCATGTAATGAGGTATCTAAAGGGTACATTAGATTTTGGTCTATATTATCTTGGAAATCATGAACTCAGATTACATGGTTACTCAGATTCTGATTAGGAAGGTAGTGTCTCAGAAAGAAAGAGTACATCAAGTGGATGTTATGGTCTTGGATCTGCCATGATCTCATGGTTAAGCAAGAAACAATCTAGTGTGGCTCTCAGTACTGCTGAAGCAGAATATATAGCTTCCTGCTCTGCCAGTTGTGCCTACGGCAGGCTTCTTTTCTCTTAAGAGCTTCTGGGCTTCTTCAAGCAGAGGGCATTGGTGAGTAAGGTGGTTCTGCTTGCAAAGTTTACAAGGGAACTTAACCTTCTTTTCTTCCTTGTTACCCTCTTCGGCATTGTCTTTTTTGGGCTTTTGTTGGTTCCCTTCTCCTTTCTTGCCCTTCTTTTTGTTGTTGGGCTGCCGAGAGCCCTTTTGATTGTTTTGGACCTGATTGACAGGTCCAGAAGTAGAAGGAGAGGTTGTGACGGAAGAAATATCTGCAGTCGAATGTTTGACAATTAAGGCTTGGACCTGTTTGGTCAATGCTTCGAAGGCTGCAGAGTTAACTGAACCCACTATGCCGTCAGCATGTGGTCCAGGTTTGGATCTACTCAAATCAGTATTTGATCTTGGTGCGTCTGGTATAATCTCGTACAGTAGACCAGATTGTGCATAAACAAGGTCTAACTGTTGAGTCCCTAAGATGGCTTCTTCTTCATTGGATACTCCAGATGTCGCTACTTCCTTAGAAATATAATGAAGGAGCGATTTCAAGTACCACTCAAGCAAGAACTCCGGAGGTATGTTGGCCTTAATGAGCCTCTTCCATCTTCGCCACTCTTGAATGTGGTCAGATAGGTGAGTGGCTTTATTTTGTCTAAAAGTAGACAAAAGTTCTGTTCCGGCATCATACCGAATAGGAAGCTGGAAATGGTTCAAAAAGACAGTTGCTAGATCCCCAAAACTAGAGAAAGTAGCCGCAGGTAGTTCAATGTACCATTTGGCTGCAGGACCAGTTAAGGTCCTTTGAAACAATCTCAATCTGATGGAATCCTCGTTTAAAGAATTGGAAGAACACCATAGGTGGAAGGTAGTGACATGGTCACCAGGATCTTCACCTGTTTTGCCTTCGAATTTTGGAATATCCGAAGGTAATTTGGTGGGAACTGATGGCCACGTGGCATTATGACACACAGTATCATTTGTCAGTTTAGAAAGGTCTGGCAAATTTAAGGTTTCCGGAAAAGGTAGACGAGGCTGGTAAGATGGTACTTGATAAGGGGAACCACCCATCGTTTGTCCCATGAATTGTTGGTAGGGGTTTCCCCCAGCCATCTGGTGATAAGGGTTGCCCCCGGCCATGTGCTGATAGGAGTTTCCACCTACCAACTGTTGATAGGGGTTGCCCCCAGTTAACTGTTGGTAGGGGTTACCCCCTGGTATTTGTTGGTAGGGGTTTCCCCCTGCCAGCTGTTGTTGTTGTACTAAAGAGTTATTAAAATTTCCCCACCCATACGAGAGTGGATTAGTGGTTTGCGGGTTCGTCCACTGTGGCTGGGTGTTAGCCCCGCCATATTGCTGGTTAAAGATATTACCCCTTCCCCCTGAGAATAAGGAAAAAGGGGTGTTACCTGTAGGCATGTTACCTTGATTCAAGTTAGGGCCTACAAAGGTATTGAAACCAACAGAAGCTGATGTGGACGGTGCAATCATGGTACCCATGACTGGCATGTTTGCAGAAGCACTTGGTTCTACCACAGGTGTGGAAACCCAAGTACTAGGAATCTGATATAACGGTTGGGAAGTAGAAGGTGTTTCACAGTTGGCCATACTGCTAGGTCCAACAGTAGATGTAGGAATAGATGCCATCGTTGTAAAACTAGGCATACCTAATGTACTAGTGTTGAAACTGAAAGATGGAGTAGGCAAAGATGTGGTTTGTGCCTGACTAGGTGTAGCAGTAAAAGAAGGGTTAACTGTGTTTGTATTCATACCTAAAGTGGGAGTTTTCGGAACCCCCTGTTCACCTCCTGAGTTAGACATTAGATGTCCAGGAAAGGAAAGATCTGCACTGAAAAGGGGCTGCTAGAAACCAACAGGTGACAGAAGCGGAATTCTAGTATTAGTTAAAGGAGGATTGAAAGGAGTGCTATACTCCGCGGAAGTAAGATCTTCCACCTCAACTGTACTAAAGTGTTGCTGATCTGTGGTACCTGGTAGTGGTTCCTCAGGAACCTCAATTTCAAGGTTTTCTGTTACAAGTATTTCTTCAGGTAATTCAGTTTCAGGAGTAACTTCTGAAAAAATACCGGGGTTTACCCGCTGTCGTCTAGCTGGTCATATAGGTTCTGTCCTAACTGGTGGAAGGTTTTGAATCCTTCTCGATCTACGGGGTTGTTGATTCTCCGTGATTGTAAATATAAAATAACATACTAGAACCTAGTGGCCACTATAACCAGTGGGCAAACAGCACGCCAATTAAAAAATGTCCTAAGTATACAAACCAGGCAAACAAAGGTTCCTTCCGGAGAAGAGTCTGGGATGATTAGGGCCCAGAACAGATCAACGAAGGAAGAAAGACAGTTACCCTGGGTCCACAATACAATGAATAAGGGTGCAAGCGCTGGAATCACCCAACCTCCCTCCCAAAGACCTGCAAGGGGTTTCCTCCCACGTCTGTCTTAGGTACAACAGATATACCCTCTGCTGTCACCTGTGTATGAACCTAGAGTCAGATACTATGGATACCACAACACCAAAAATTCCTGGGGGAACAGTCACCGGTCGAATCAGAAATCATGGGCAGGGTAGCTAAGCTTGAAACTCAAAAGAGTCCCCAATACGCAATCCGATCCTGGCGTATGCTCGAACAGCAAGTAGGAGGAGTATTCCCACAAACTGATCTCGCAATGACCTACTGCATAGATCCCAGGAAAATTTTGAGTGAGGTGGGTTTACCTATGATAGTCTCACTACGATTTTTGCGCAATGTGTGATCTTGGGTGGTTTAAGGTGATTTAAACCCAAGACCCTAACCAAAACTAGTTGGTGTAGTGTACCCTAAAAATAAAAAAGTTTCTAGTTCATTTTATTAACAAATTTTAGGGCTTTTATTACTAAAAAAGGGTGGTGCTTTTGTGTGGCGTGGTTATGACAAGAAAACAAAAGTGCAATAATATCAAAAACTTCCTACAACAAAGCTCTTTTTATTTTTTCAATTACTTCCTTCCAAAACTGAAAATCTAAGCAAACCTACTTAAAATTTTTTGTTTTCTTTTTTGAAATTGTACAAAATATACTAAGTTATCTTGTAATAACAAAACAAGTTCTATTTAAGCTTAAAATACCAATTTTTTTTGCTTTTTCAATAAACGAAAAAGAACTATATAAAAACGGGAAGCAAAATAAAACTTTATATGCAATGTGTGTAAGTATGGCTAAAATTTCTTAGGCCTATAGCTGTCGAAACCCTAGCTCAAAAAAGACTTGATCTACAGGTTTTTTACGAAGAAAAAGCCTATAAACTTGAGAACAAAGTGGAAGAAAACAAAAGCGAAAGACACAAAAGGACTGGCCTAAAGTATATAGCCCTAGAAAGACCACTATGCCAAGCACAAGTAGACAAGTAAGCTGCCTTACTAACACAAAGAAACTAAGAAAATGAACTAGCCTACAGCTGTTTAAAAGCACTTGCGACCAGCAAAAAGACAAGAAGTCCAGGAAGAATGAAACTTGACCAAAAAGAAGACACCCTAAAGGCTCTACTAAGGACCAAACCCTAAACAAAGGATGGGAGTAGTAGAGAGCAGACAAACGTCACCACAAACAGCAGATACAAGAGTATGCAGGTTTGTAAGCTAGCAACAGGTAGTCAGGGTCTAAAAAAGTGGAAGTGTTCAACATCAAACACTCCCTAGTCTTCGAAAAGTCAATAAACGGTTCAAAAATTCCAACGGTCAACAAGCGGTTTAAAAAATGGAAAAAACTTTAAGGAAAGGTTCTATGACTTGACCAAAGGTTAAAAACCTCATGTAACCATCAAAGGGATCCTACAGCAAAGTCAGCAAATCACCAACAGGTTTAAAACACAAGCAAACCAAAAAAGAATGCTTCAGAAAGTGTACTCTACTGTGTAGTAGGGAAACTCACGCCCATACAGAAACAGGCGCTACTATATATATAGGACAATCGCGTATGGGCGCTACTGTATATATATCAGAGTAGCGCTCATATCTCAAAGACTTGAAAACTGACTTTGGAAGGTACCAAAAACTGATGAAAGCATGCAAGAAACAGGCAAGGGATACCTAAAAAGTTTCTTGACACATCAAAGAAGTCAAAACAATCTGAGAAGACACACAAGAACAAGGTTTCCTGAAGCCAAAAACTCTATTTCCCTAGCGGAGTCGCCAGTCTGTTGGCGGGCATTTCTACCCTATAGCAAGGAAACTAATGCTATCAACTTGGTTGGGGTGACAGGTAAGTGTATTGATGCTATTACAGAGACATTTACAAAAAAGAAAGAAGTTGTAAATCTTGGGAACACACCTTTAATCGAAGTCTGATCCTAGCCTTGACTCGATCTCGTGTTCAGCTTCCAAATCCACCTTTCCTTCAGCAAACCTGCAATAACAATACCTTTCTCAAAACATTTTGGGCAATAAATAAAGCTTGAAAGAAACAAAAACAATGTTTAACATTCAGCATTGACCAAAATAGATCCATCTTAAGATGCCATTTCATAACACATTCAAATTGGAACAAGAAAGACACTTCAACCTTTATTAGTCAAAAGTAGAATGATGTACAAGTATACCTGATCATGAAACAGGCTCCTGCAACTAGATTCTGGGCTCTGGCTCTACTTTGGCTTGGATGTCTTCAACAACAACTCCTCCAATGTAAGCTTCTTCAAAGTTTTTCCATTAATCAATCTTACTATCTCCAATTTCTAACCCTTCTCCTTTAACCTTCTTGGTATTTATAGGATTAAAGAAGCAGTTCAGGTCGATATGTAGTTATGGAGGAAGTTGGGGGAGTTAGGAAACTACCATCAACTAATCCTCCTCGATGAATTAATTTATTTTTTAATTATCTTTTAAGATGTACGCGACTCTTGTTCATTAGAGTAGCGTATAGGGCGCTACCCTAGTGTTTAACAACTAGCGCTCATTCAAGTTTAAATGTCAAGCGCTACTTTTCTGAGAAGGAGTAGCATATGCTTGGATATGGGCGCTACTATTATACAGTAGAGTAGCGTATGGGCACTAGTCTCTTTGAGTAGAGTAGCGCTCATATCTCAAAATGATATTTTTTGGGGTTTTCCAATAATGTCAGGAAAATGGAATGAGTTGTCATATCATCCAGGGTCAACATGCTCCTCCATCCAAGTTGTCCTTTTGTGTGATCAGCAGCTTAGGGTGATCACGGACGGAGAGGTGCAAGTTTGACCTATAACAGTGTGGCTTCAGAAACTATTATCTGGAGTGTTTGACTTAGAAATGGATCCCACTGTGATCATGTGTGATAATCAAAGCTATATTAAGATGACAGAAAATCCAGTATTCCATGATAAGTCAAAACACATAGAGATCCGATATTTCTACATACGAGATATGGTGCAGAGAGGAGCTATTAAGCTCGAGTATGTGAGCACTGACGAACAAATTGCTGATATATTGACCAAACCTCTATCTCAAGTGAAATTTGAATATTTCCGAGATAAACTTGGTGTAGTTCAAAAGGACCCTCCTCGAAAGGGGGAGTGATATAGTTGATGATGAGGATACCTGTTTACTACACCTAGATATTTATGTATGCTTAGATTACTTAGATTTAGGACACTTATACTTAGAATACTTATATTACTTGTTTTTATATTGATGTATTGATGAGGATACATGTTTTGATGATATATGTACTTGTATTGATGAGGATACATGTTTTGATGATATATGTATTTGTATTGATGAGGATACAGGTGGGGATTGTATCGTCCCTGGACTTCGGTCCCTTGAATTGATCCGTAGACATGTGTCTCCAAAAATGAAGTCCTTAGTGGACAAGTGGAGATTGTATCGTCCTCGGACTTCGGTCCCTTGAAGTGATCCGTAGACATATGTCTCCGAAAATGAAGTCCTTAGTGGACAGGTGGGGATTGTATCGTCCCTGGACTTCGGTCCCTTGAATTGATCCGTAGACATGTGTCTCCGAGAATGAAGTCCTGAAGTGGACAAGTGGGGATTGTATCGTCCTCGGACTTCAGTCCCTTGAATTGATCCGTAGAGATGTGTCTCTGAAAATGAAGTCCTTAGTGGACAGGTGGGGATTGTATCGTCCCCGAACTTCGGTCCCTTGAATTGATCCATAGACATGTGTCTCTGAGAATGAAGTCCTAAAGTGGACAGGTGGGGATTGTATCATCCCCAGACTTCGATCCCTTGAATTGATCCGTAGTTATGTGTCTCCAAAAATGAAGTCTTTAGTGGACACGTGGGGATTGTATCATCCTCGGACTTCAGTCCCTTGAATTGTTCCATAGACATGTGTCTCTGAGAATGAAGTCCTGAAGTGGACAAGTGGGGATTGTATCGTCCCCGGACTTCGGTCCCTTGAATTGATCCGTAGACATAGACGTATGTCTCCGAGAAGTGGAAAGGATTGTATCATCCTTAGGCATGATGAGGTGTCTTAAATGATCCGTAGACATAGACGTATGTCTCCGAGAAGTGGAAAGGATTGTATCATCCTTAGGCATGATGAGATGTCTTAAATGATCTGTAGACGTATGTCTCTGAGAAGTGGTCCTTAGACTCTGTCTAAGTTGACAAGAGGATTGTATCATCCCTAGGCCTGATGAAGTGTCTTAAATGATTCGTAGACATATGTCTCCGAGAATGGAATGATAGGACTGGATCGTCCCTGGACTTCAGTTCAAAAGGTACATGATAGGATTGGATTGTCCCTGGACTTCGGTTCAAAAGGTACATGATAGGATTGTATCATCCTTGGACCTATGTCCTAAAGAGAGCGGGATTGATCATCCTATAATATAATCGTGTGTATTGCAGAGTACACGATGCTGATGATCGTGTGATGACAATGCTGATGATCGTGTGATGACGATGCCATTGATCATGTGATGACAATGTTGATGATCGTGTGATGACAATGATGTTGATCGTGTGATGACGATGCCAATGATCATGTGATGATGATGTTGATGATTGTGTGATGACGATGCTGATGATTGTGTGATGATGATGATGTTGATCGTGTGATGACAATGCTGATGATTGTGTGATGACAATGTTGATGGTATTGATGTTCCAGTAACTGGTTGAGTTACTGATGATAATGTATTGAAGAAAGCTTTCGATGATTTACAGATGTATCATGTATGATGTAGTCGATGAATCCTTGCTCCTGCAGATGTTGTTATAATATCCTTCTCGTTAAGGGGGAGTGTTGAATATTGTAACTTATAAGAATATTATATTTGTACTTTATTGTTCCGGAGATGGTTCATCCCTCCGAGGTAATTCTATTATGTATCCGGAGATGTTTATTCCTCCAATGGATTGTGGTAACCAGGGTTATTAGACCCACCATGCGGGGGTCGGCCCTGAGTTTATTATTTAGGGGTTATTAGACTTCACTAGGAGAGGTCAGACCCATTAGGGATTTAGTATAAGTAGAGGAGAATGCTCCTCACTTATCTCACACTTGCTCAGCTCATAAAGTAGCACACTTGTGTTTGAGAGTTCTGCATAGGAGGTAGAGAAGGAGGTCAAGTCTTGGAGCACATCTTTTATTTTGGTTGATCATCTTATTGAGGAAAGCTTTGCTGGGTTTTCTACCCCATGAGGGTTTCCCAGGGTAATATCTTTGTCTATCTTGTGATTATGTTTCTTTCAGTGATCTTGCTAGTCAAATTAGTTTAAACTTAACAATTTCATATCTACTTGCCACTTTTTCTCTCTTTCTTCAAACTCTACTAGCTTGGCTTTACAATTAGTCAACTTACCCTGCAGCTCTTCTTTTTGCTCTTCTAGTTCTGCAATTTCTGGTGCATTCACCAGTTGGGTAGCTGGAATCTTCAATGATAGAATTTCTTGATCTTTTTCATCTAATAGCTTTTGAATGCTATCCCTTTTATCTTCTTAAGTTTCAGTGGCCAATAGTGAAGCCTGGAAATTTTTCACTTGTTACTTCAGGCTATTGTTCTCCACCTTTTCCAATCCCAACTGCTTTTGCACTTTGGTTTTGCTGGCCTACACTTTTCATAGCTCTATGGAAGCCCTCAACAACTTGTTATAGATGACTTCACCTGTCTCCTTGTGCATATTGATCACATCAGGTACTGGGATGTCTTCCAGACTTACTTTTAGTTCTATGGCCTTACTCTTAGTGGCTAAGTCAAGACTCAAGGTATTATGGGCAAGGTTCCTGCTTGCCATCAAGGATACATCCTTCGTGGACATTTTTCTTGCATCAACATACATTTTAGCTTCTTCTGAGACTGTATCTGGTCTCTCCTCATATCCCTCCAGTAGCTTAGCCTTGCTTTGGCTTGATGCTATAGCTCTAGTAGGTGTTATGTTGAACACATGTTGCTTAACCTTGAAGGATGGCACCGAGGATCTGAATTGCTTTTTCTTGGGTTGCCTTGCTTGTACCTATACTAATTGTTGCTCAGGCTCCTCTACCTTTTTCCTTTTTGAGGCTCTCTCAGTATCACTCTCTACATCCATGGGCTCACAACCCCCTTCCTTTATAGATTTTTCTAGAGGAATGGTAAGGGACATGGTTGCTGATATTTCTGGGGTTTTACCAGGTGAACCAGTCACTCCTGATGTGCTACTTTGAAAAATGAATCCTAAAGATGAAGAATCTTCTGGTGGGTCTACTTCCAATTGGCCTTTGTCAATGTATTCTAACCAATTTTCCATCTCAGCTAGACCTGTCAGTTCAAAGTGCTCATATCCTTTCCTGTTACTTTCCTTCCTTCTTTCTGAGATAATCTGGTGAGGATCATAGTTTATGGCCACTTTGGATGGGAATCCCAGATCACCCATCATTCACTCAAGAGCTGGGAGAGTTGTTTGTTTTTTACAATGAAGGAGCCTAATGGTCATGGAAATCTGATGTCCGAAGACTTCCTGTCATCCAAGAAATGTTCACACTCCACCTTCAATTTTTGTCTTATAAATTCCAAGGTGGGTACTCTGGGGGTTAGGAAGGTGGGTAGCACATAGGGGGCATGGGAGTAGCCATAAAATCTAATCATAGTCCCATGCTCCAGCAGGAACCAATCCCCAACCCTCTTCTCCATGGATAGCTGCAGTAGGTCTTTCATCTCAGGCAGTACCCTAGGCAGTCTCTTCTGGAAAAAGATGAAATATATCTCTTCCATAAGATCATTCATGAAGGTTTTGTAGTCTGAATACATCTCCTTAGTCAACTGCAGCTTTGGAGCTTGCAGGTTTTCTTCATTAGCTGCCAGGAACATTTTTAACAAGTAAGACTAGAACTTGAAAGTTCTTGTCTTAGGGAATTCTATGAGCTGGGAGTGGATGTTGTCTGCCAAGGCTTCATCAAACTTTAGGCGTGCACATTGGGTAAGCGAATTTGGGCCTGCTGGCTCGATATGACAAGTGCTTAGAACAAACATCAAACTTATAAGGGGCTCAGTTATGTATAGGTCATTGTCTAAGCCTAGGAACTGGGCCAGCATGGAGATAACACACTTCGACTCTTCCCTAAAAAGGTTGGCCTCACCAGGAAAAGGTGCACCCTGAGAGGAGGTATTTGGTAGCAGGGAAGCATGATAAAAGCTCTGTTTGAAGTCATCTGGGGCTTGACGGAAACGTTGGATCAGGGTTTCCATTCTGTAAGTTTGGGATCTTTGGCAGAATTCTTCTGGAACGGCCAAAGCTTTCCTAATAGCAGGGTCGTCTACATAGCACAGGATTTTAGAGTTTGAGGCATCCATTATTGCTCTTCGGTCTGAGGAGTAACGACCAACACACTAGTATACAAATTCAGGGTAACTAGGAGTTTGGCTAGTTGTAAACAAATGCAAAAAGGATTGATAAATCGTATGGACATCCACTTGTCTAGCCCTTATGACCTCCAATCTTTCTTTGGCAGTTTCTATGGTGCTATTTATCAGAATGGGATCGTAAACCTCACAGTCTTTATCCTCTAATAGGTCAATTATCTTTCGAGGCTCAAATCCTGGGGGTACCACGGGTTCATCCATTTAAGTAGTTTAGGGTGGAGGTGGATGGCCTACCTGGTCAGTTGATAACTAGGTGGATTTTATGGGTCTCTGGTTGGCTGGTCGGCTCTGAACGATCCGCTCCTTTCACTTTCCAATGCACACAAGTCAACTGGGATGCGAATCTTTGTGCAGATAGGAATTTTATAATATAAACATGCCATATCACCCTTACAGCTTTGACAATGATGGAGTCACGTTAGCTGTCTATCCATACGATCAACTCTCATCCGTAGATCTCCTTGACCTTTACCTGCATCATCCCCCGTGGCTTCCGACCCCGCAACATATCAACTCGACAGCAAAAACATTTTCAACCGTCGATCCACTCTCCTCCTGGATCTTGACCGTCCCAAGATGTGCCCTTTACCTAGTTCATGAATTTTGGGTCTGTTGATTTCACACGCAAGCCATATACATGAACTAATCCCGAGCCATCGATCTTCATCTCACTAGATCTGCACCATTGGGAGATGTCGAACTTTATCAAAAGTTCGTGGATTTGAATCATAACCCTTTTCGTGCATGTTTAAATCGCGAACAATTTTCTGACCATTGATCTAAGCCTTACGCCGTCGATCTTCCTTGACCTTCCCATAGGCTAGCACCCCGCCAGCGTTTAAAAGACCGTCAATGTTTTCCGCGAAGGAGGCTCATGTCGTTGATCTCCCCCGCTTTTGATCTAAACTGTCTATAGGCATTAATCAGCGCTGCAGGCACATTCGTTTGTACTTAATCCTCCAATCAACATCAAGACTGTAGCTTCCCCAAAATTCTTATCTCGGCTCCAAGTTAAAACCAAAATATTATGTATTTGATGTTTGGATTTGGTTATTATAAGGTGGAAGCTTGTATGGTGTAATATATGGTTGTCATGTGCTGGTAAAGGATATTTTGGAAAGCATATGGGTGTACTATAGGAATATTCGTAACCGTATATTGGAAGGAAGTTGACAGGCCAACTCTAGAGGAGCCAATTCGATAAATTGGGTTGTTTTATTTTCAAATGGCCAAAAAAGGGATTGGACATATTTGAAAATGAGGTATACATTTTAAATTTGATTCTTCAATATGATATTTTATAACATATGTATTCATTGTAATTTGTAGTGGTTTTTTCTTACGTGATGTGCAAATTGGTTCTATGTAGGATGTCAAAGGAATATCAAGTCGGGGTTGAAGAATTCAGAGTTTGCAAAAAAACATTCAGAGGATAATAGCACCACAAGATGCCCTTGTTTGCAGTATTGACGTTTGAGGAAGTACAAGACCACTTGATTATTCAAGGTATAATAAGTTCATATAAAACTTGGTTTTTCCATGGAGAGAGAGTTCCTACTCAGGACTGTATATTTGACAAGACCAAGAAATTCCACACAATAGAGATGCATGATTTTACTCGAGAAATTGCACATGGTGATGAACACATAGTCGGACATTAGTTCTCATTTAAGTTGTATCTGTGAAAATTTATATCTTAGATTATTACTTGGAATTACCTTTCATGCATATGCTTTTTGTTTTGCTATTGTTTATGCATGGATCTTATCTATTTTATTGTGTTATGTAACTTTCATTTATTTTTAAAGTAGATAGATTGGGTGTGGAGAAATAAGAGTGATGTGGGGGGGGGAGGGGCCATATGAGCTTCAACCTTCACATGGTTGGCCCTGTTTAGTAGAGAATAAGATATTCTTGAAACCAGGAGAAGCTCATTCAAGTATTTTCATTTCATTTTTTTAGAATTCCATATATGTTATGCATTTTTTTACATATCTATCAATCGCTTATATGAAAATACCATTTTGTCATGATATATGCAAGTCTTCGCAATGGAAAGCAATATAATGACAATTTTTATCGTTCTCTAATGCATATTTGTAAGTTATCACCATAACGAATTTGTCAATTATATATCTTATTGTCGTTTCATGGATTATAACGTGTTGATTTCTTCATTTTAAGTACAATTGTACTTGTCTTTTTTATGAATTGATTTTGTTGCACATTTGTTGAAGGAAAAAAGTTGATTGCGGGATAGCTATTGAGAACGGGCAGGTAATGTAATGAACAATATTGAAAGTATTCGATTACAACAAATTTATTTACAACACATTTATTACAACCATAAGTATACCAGATTGATGGTGTAACAACTAATTTGTGTGAAATATTTGTGTAAAGCAGAGAGGATGCTAAGATCATCTGATGTTATTGGCATCAGAGCTGAACTTTGAGGTATAGATCCTTATTTATTTTTTGGAAGTAAGAAGAGAGAACTTTATATTAAAAGAGAAATATTTACAACTGAACCCAAAAAGGTCATAACCCTGCCATCACACTGAGTCACCTGAATGAACAAAATCACCTCCGAAGAGGACTTCACCTAACCATACATACTACAGAGACGAATACTACAAATACTGCAAAACTAAAACAAAACACGTGCACCCGGGCCTTTTGACTCCCATTATCACTCCTTTACACAACAAAACCTCATGAAATAGAAATGAAAACCAAATCCCCACACTATTGACCTTCTTTACCATAAGCATTCGATAGCTTAGAAAACAAACATAATAGACGATAAACCGACACCCAACAAACCAGACACTAAACATCGCCCACGCCAGCCTAGAACATAATGTAGGGTAAATTAGGACAAATCCCAGGAGGAGGAACCGAAAAATTTGTCGGTTGCGTAGGAGCAGGTTGAAGCTGCATAGCCTGAAGGAGAAAATATAGATTATGGTGGATGACCCTGGTTTCCTCCAAAATGCTCCTTTCATAGCTGAGCATCTCATTTACAAATGGATGCTCCATCCTATCCCAGAGAGCATAACCCATAATATTTTTCATTACCCAATAGAGCACAATGGTGCACTCATACAGGCTGAAATGACCCGCGATGTTTCCTAGGTCCATAACCCAATTTGGAGTCTGATGATGTTTCACATCCAAAGTCGCCTTATCAAGCTGGTTCCAAAGTTGTCGTTTCACAGTGTAAATCTCTTTCTGGAGATCCGGGGGAACATCCAGAACAAAGGCACTGGACTCCGAACAAAGGCACTGGACTCCCGATGGGCCTTTTGTTGGGCACGAGAGAAATTCTCACTGGATTCACCTTAAGAAGTCTCTCCCACCCGATAATGACGACGGCCTGTAGTGGCACTGCATATATCCCAATTACCAGGATTGCCCATACTATCTAAGAAGAAAACAATGACGGTGCATGCAACTAAATCTATGAACTCTACGTTCATGTCTACCACCTTCCTTGGGTTTAAAAAGAGTTCCACCACCCACTATTCATTAATGGAAAATTGTACTACAACTGAAGGTGGTGATCTTTTGCATAGTCCATTAATGGAAAATCATACTGCAACTAAAGGTGGTGACCTTTCGCACTGTCCATTAATGGAAAATCATGCTTCACTTAAATCCTTCCCTCCTGTAATCATGGTAGAAGTACCTTTTCGAGTTAGTGAGAAGACAACAAACTCCACGGGAAAGGGATGAATAGACTGCTCATCGATCATCCTTTAAAAGAAGGGTGAAAGAACGAGGGAGGAATGGATCACGTCACAGTACGATCCTCCGCTTGACGTCGTCCTTTGTCATCAACATGGTAACTCATCATATCACGGGAAAGAATATTTGAATTCGGCAGGTTTTCCCATGTTTGGGCACTTAGGTCCAAGTGATTCACCGCCCCAAGGTTAGCGAGTAGGTCCGCCATCTTGTTCCCATTGCGCTTAACATGGGAGAAAGAAATAGCCAGCCCCAGAGATAGCAGAGACGCTAAATTATTCAGCTTGCCCTCCAACCACCACAATGTCACCACCTTTGAGCTGCATTTGGCTATGTGGAAAATAATCCGGGCATCACCCTCCACAACAAGGGGAGTACAATTATGGGTGCAAGCCAACTGGATTCCCTGAATATGACCTTCCAGCTCAGCTGCATTATTAGTCTCATGCCCCAAATGACCAATTTTGAAGCTGACCATTACCCTTCTGTATCCCTAAGAACACACCCATAGCCAGCCGAGCCGGGATTAAGAGGTATAGATCCTTATTATCAATACAATTTCAACATCATTTGGGAGTATCACCTATAGGTTTCCTTTTAGGCATTGGGAGTATCACCTATAGGTCTCTTGAAGTTGCCCTGACCACTATTAAAGAATTTTACGTAATGTAGTTAGCAATCCCATTGACTACTTTGTGTAAATGTCAATACTCAAGACATTTCTTCAGTCAACGTGGTCACAAGATATGATTCAAATGGGAAATTGCTTCCAAACTCAATCAATAAACTCAATTAAGCCAAAAATACAGGCATAGGATCTTATTTCACAATGGTCCTTTATCTGAACCTAAATACAATGGATCGATCATTACAAACAGATACTTCTCTCTCTCTCTCTCTGTGTAAGCTCCAAGAGTAAAAAATCTGAGCTTGTTCCTCTTGATTGAACCTTCCTCGAGCTAACTAAGCTCCACTAAGCTACCTAAAAGCTTCTGTGAGCTAACAATCTCTTTAAGCTAAAGCTAAGCTATCCATCTAAATGACTCAAATGGATTAAATATAACTCTTACTCGGTTTTCCAGATCCTTCAAAGAAGGAACAAAGTCCTTATTTGACTCTACTATCCTCTATGACTTACTATGCTTGATATCTGTTATTTTCCAGTATGGTAAACAAGCAACTCATTTTATTTTTGCTTACTTTGGTTTTTTTACTTTTGGAAAATTATTGATGAAAACTATCAAGGATTAGAGTGAAGGAGGAATATCTTGCATGTGGATCATTTCTGCATTTAGAGTGACTTATGAGAATCCTATACATTGGGTATTTTTCCCTGCATTATTAAGATTTCGTAAGCATTAACATTTTGTTGAAATCATGGTTGTGGAATAGTTAATTTATTGACCACCTTACAAATTGGGGTGATATCATATGATATTTGTATAAGATGTACTTTATAATTGTATAAATTGTAACTGAAAGGATATTTATACTATTTATTTGTGCTACAACTTTTAGAATGGGAAACATATCAACTTTTATTTTGATGTTGGGTGCAGAGCAAAATTAGTGGATTATGCTCTTGCCTCTAGCAAAATATACGAGGGAGCAGGCCAGTTTAAATACATTAAGGAGTCCTATGAAAATGGCACACTTCATCTCATTGGCCTTTTGAGTGATGGTGGTGTTCATTCGCGATTAGATCAGTTGCAGGTATTCTATATCTATAAATGCATTATTATGAGTTGTTTATCTTAGAAAATCTTATAGACCTATCCGTGCTATGCAATTTTTAATCTTTGTATTTCTCCATCCCATAGTTGAATGCTATTTATATCACCAGACTCGATTGAGTTGAGTCACTTTAGGGGCAGTTTTGATCTCTTCCATAACTGCCCCTAGAAGTCAAACCTTTTAGCATCTATGTTATTAGGGGCGGTTTTCTAAAGACCGCATCCAAACCGCCCCCAAAATTAACCTTAGGAGGCGGAAGGCAACCATCACCAACAGTACAAAAGTAATTTTTTTTGTAGGGGAGGGGGGTAGAACCGCCCCCAAAAGTCACTTTAGGGGGAGGTTCTAAACCCCCCCTAAAGTGACTGTTGGCGGCGGTGTTGGTTGTGGAGCCAGATCTTCTAGTCTCATAGATGATTTTGTATCAGCCGTGTTTGTACCCCCAGTTCTATATGATATGTAGGTGGACTGTACACTCACCCCAACGGGGGGGTGTGGGGGGGCATCGCCCCCATGGGGTTCCAGGGGGACCATCCCCCTTGGCTTTGGGGTCCGGGGGTAGCGCCCCCGAAGAAAATTTTTGGGGTTGTTTTTTGCCAGCTATTTTGCGGGCCCATGGTTTTGGGTATCCCATGGTATTTTCCCATTATATTTCCCTTATAAAAGAAAGACATTGTAATACGGCTAGGGTTGTTGATGTATTAGGTTTTATGCATTGTAAAGATCTTTGAGATCAGGAGAGAGACTGTGAAACAGAGAAGAGGAAGTGCAGCGGTTGTGCTGCAGGTTGTATCCCTTCGACTTGCTGGACGGTAATAATAATAAGGATTGGCAAATTCAGTGTGGACGTAGCCCAAGTTGGGTGAACCACGATATATCTGTGTCTCTCTTGTAATGTGTATGTGTGATTATATTTGCATTTCTGTTTATTGTTATTGCTCTGCGATCCTGTTTTTCTAACAGGCGGTTGTGAACCACCTCCAACAAGGACTTTAGGGGGGGTTTAGAACTGCCCCCAAAAGTGACTTTTGGGGGCGGCTATCAATCGCCGCTAAAATTCACTTTTGGAAGCGGTTTTGATCTCATCCAGAACCGCCCCTTAAAGTGAAAACTTTTAACGTCGGTGCTATTAGGGGCGGTTTTGGAAAGACTGCCTACAAATCCAAAACCGCCCCCAAAAGTGAGTTTTGGAGGTGGAAAGCAACCGCCCCTAAATGTCAAATTTGTTGTAGTGAGACAATAGACACACAGAGTTTCCTTGGGGAAAACCAATAAGGTGAAAAATCCCAATAAATTCCTCAGAGATATAAAGAGCAATGATACAACCCAAGTACAAGAGATAGTTCTCCTAGCAGCTTCTCCTCTCTCACTTGTGCATCACTCTCCAATGAGTGTATAAGTGAATAAGTGAATCATCAAATACAGTGACACCCTCACTCTATTTATACACTAACTTAACTTTCCTAATAACCTAACTAGGTCGGCCTCAACTTAACCACTTAACATAATGCTGACAGGGCCAACCCCACTAGGGTGGTCTAATAACCCATCAAGTATGAGTTACGACATTTGCAATACAAATGATGACACTTCCAATTAGAGGGATAATACATCTCTGTTGGGGATACAATAAAGTACAAATGTAATATATACATGTTGAAGCCTCGGGTGTGCAGGTTACTGCGAGGTGCTGGAAAGGGTTCCAAGGAACACAACAGGGGATGAAAACCTAGCCAAAGGCTTCGAAAGACCCTATGCAAGGGAAATTCTATCCTCGAGCTGTTTGGTGTGGTAATCACCCACAGATATTCGGCCTCTGCTAGCACTCTATGAGTAAGTGGTTTGATCTATTAGATCAGTTTCCCAATCAAGGAAAACAAAGATATGGAAAAAACAATAAACAATTCTAACTTAACCTATTTAGAAATAAGGATCTAATCTTAAGTCAGACCTATTCTAAGATGAAAAGCTTGTCGTTTGTGCAGATCAACCCTGAGGTGTAAAGAACAAATAGTTTATCACCCTTAACAGAAATGCCTTCAGATGAGATATTTGCTAACTTAAATTATGATTACTTAATGAAAATCAAACAATGATAATTCAAGCTTAAGGACCATCAAGATATAACCTGTTATCTCTTTGTTGATTGAAAAATCAACAATGATTGAATGTATGTCCGATCAATTGCAGAAATCGATAAAGAAAGTATTTAATTAAAGAAATTCAATCAAATATTTTCATATTACATCAATTATACAGAAAAATCAATACAATAGATTTATGCATTCATTAGATATCTAACAAGAGATCATATATATAATGGATGATAATATGGAATATAAAATCAAAAATTCTCAAAGAAATTTGAGTAACAACCAAAAGATGGATCCAAAGATAACATTACTGTATTAAGATGGCTTGTACCAAAATTACAATGACTTTGGCCATGAAGTATCCCCAGTTTTATCTTCTGCTGAATTACAATTCCAAAAATTCCCCCCTTTATAAGAGAGGTATTCCTCCTTAAATAAAAATATAACAATAGAGTACAATAGGAGAATCCTAGGAAATAGAGATTACAAAATCGGATTCAACTATTGATCCAGGAAATCTTGCCATTTCTCGGACTACATGATTCCCTTCACCTTTTCAAAGGGATTCTTAAAGATATATTCTTTAATTGGAAGGATCTTCATATCATAACAAGAATTCCGCTCCAACCTACTCATTATCAGCAACAGATGATTCGGCCTGTAGATAATTTACCGCAAGAACTTCAGGATGAGAGTAAGCTCTCAAAAATAGAGAAATCCGTCAAAGGGTCCACCTTAGAAGGAGTCAGTGGGATATCAGGTTTTTCATTGATTATATAATCTCATACAATATTGTCATCACGGTCAGCCAATTCCTTCGAAAGTTTCTTGTCTTTCTTGCCAAGAATTTGCATGCAAACAGACGGAGCATCAGAATCTTTTTCACCACTATCACTGCTTAAATCAGGAACACCTGCATCAAAAGGTGGTGACATAGGTTCTTGATAAAGTAAGGGATAGAGTTCTCCATCTTTGAAGTGAGCATTGGGAGATTCATGACCTGTCTACATACTGCCTCTATCAAACACGTTCAGAAGGAAGCTCACAAGATTATTATACAGAATATTTTCCCCTTAAAGAATGCAAAGGACGAATTGAAGGCTTCGTGTTTGTTGCTAATTTAAAGCCAACTGATAGGATGGTAATGATTGAATAGAGCCAGCCATAATGGTTAAATTATTATTATTGGGACACTACAACCATCCCAACTGTAACGAAACGAGCCATAATGTGAGTTAACCGGATCTGGATCCACACGAAAGTACAAATCCAATCTAGACTTGCATGACATAAAAAATATATGAAAGCTCATCATTACAAATCTATTCACATCAACAATCATGACCTCGGATTTGAGATAAAAATGAGAGTTACAGTGAAAAGAGATGACTGCGAAATGGCTAAGATAGGATTTTCAGTACACAAACTACGGCCTTATTTCACCTGCGAAACCAGATCTAGATCGCTGATTTAAAAAAAAGACCAAAGCTACACTGCAGAGACAAAAAGTTATAATCACAAAGCCTTGAAGAATCGAATCAAATAAGAAAAGGCCATTACTGAATCCCAAAATAACCAAATTACTGAATACAAAACGCAGCAATGGAAACAACTCAACCTAAAATAACTGAAAAACTGACAAAAGCGACCCTTAGCAACCAAATTCACAGTAGAATCAACACAGCGGGGTGATTCCAGTGAGTAAAATTGATAACAAAAGTAAATAAAAACCTATATTTATCAATTTACCCAAGTTAAATCACGATCGTAGGATTGGGAATAACGAACGGCTGAGATCAACCGATGCAAGATGCGGGATCGGGTTCAGAAACATAATAAAAAAAATTTATTTACCATTCCCGAAAGCTGAAAATCGACATTGGAGGGTTTCGAGTTTCAAAATGTCACCAAATCAAAACCAGGTTCCCGAAAGCCGCAACCCGACAGTTGCGGGTTGCAGGTTTCGAGACGCAATCAAATGCAAAGTTAAAAAGGTAATTACCGAATCCTGAAACACGGCATTGTCGGGTTTCGGATTTATTAAAACTAACAAACAAAAATCTGGATTCCCGCAACGCGACATTGTCGGGTTTTGGGTTTCGGGTTTATATAAAACAAACTTCGAAAAAAATGAAATCCCGCACCCGCGACTTTCACGTTGCAAGTTTCTGGATGATGAAAATCCAAAAAATGAGAGCACCAATTTTCTGCATCCGAAACGTTTGGGTTTCGGGTTGGTAGAGAAAAAGTTAAAATACTCAAAATTTAAAGATTTCTGCAAACCAAACACTTAGAGATAATCCATATCAGGCAGAAAAATGGAGCAAGAAGGTATGGGCATTAGACTTAAAAAGATCTAAACCGAAAACTCATATTCACAAAGAAAAACTTACCCATATACCTTTGAATTTATTAAAAATGGGGCTCCCGTGCTTTAGCTACGCATGGGATCTATTGTGGCCACAACAAATGGTGACTGGATGGGAAGAACCCGTTATCTCTGCAATCAAATTCGACTAAAGAGAACATGTTAATCAACCAATTTCTTGAAACTCAATTCAAAGAAAATACTCAAAAGATAACCGCCAACAAACAGTAAATATGAAAATGGATAAATCTCAAGCAGTGACCATTTTAAAGATAACACTCATTTGATAAGGAGATTTAGAGAATAATACCGAATCTTTACCATGATGTAATCATAGAAAAAAATCTTGTGTTGAACCTGGAAACAGTCTTAGAAATGCTCATGGATATCCTAATTATAGATCTCCTTAGTTTATTAGATGCATGTATATTCAGTGATCCTGTTTGGGTTATATATACTTCTTTATCTTTCCTTTTCTTCTTATTTTTTATTATGCTATTTTTCCCTCTTTTTTTTTTGGATTTAAAAGATGGATTATACATAAAACCTTGTTGATACAAGACCATTGTACTGACTTGGTGATCAAATAAAACAGTTACATTCACAAGCCTGATCTAGAAATTGGTCAAGCTAGTTCGATGACGAGACTCCTTTTCTTCTGGCTGTAAGACCAAAAGAAATTATCATGGCTTGGTGACCACATTATGATAACTCCAGTCCAAGGTGAAACCCATGATCATAGCAGGGATGGCTTGTGATAAGACCCCCTGTTCTTGTAGGCAACAAAATCCTATAAATGAAAGACCCAAAAACAATTTATTTTGGCATAATCTACAAGGCATTACCATGGCTTGGTGACCATATCGTGGTAATGTTACTCACCAGTGCTTTGCAGATCATGAATGGACCGACCTGTAATAGGATCTTCCATCTTCCAGCAGAACTGAAAGTCATCTTCCAAGTGTGGTGGCTTGATGTGAAGATGTCATTCCACTTAAACACCTATGAACCTAATAGGTTGGCGTGATAGCAAGACCACCCACCTTGTAACTTATAATTTTAAAACAAAATTTATAATCAAAGTGATTGTAAAAGGATTCATGAGCAATCGGAGCTGGTTAGGTTAATATGATATGCTATTCAACTATGAAACACCATATAAAGAAATGATGACCATCCTCCATACCTCAATTATACAAATAAAGTATTGTGAAAGATAATGATCAAAGTGAAAAGTATCCAAAAGTACTGAACTTATTGACTGCTTATTCTTCAGAGCAAATTCTAATCATAAGCTAGAAACTAAGCTTGATAGCAATGCTGAGACTTCAGAGACAATTGTTGCTAAGAAAAGTGATCATAAGCCATTGCCAAATGCGTGAAGCCTTATTAATGAAAAACTAAACAAAATGAAAAGACCAATCAAAATGTCAACACAAGGAAAACAAATGAAAGAAAAACAAACCACCTATATACAAGTGCACCAAATTGTTCAAACAAAATACTTTTTGAGAAGAGACACATTCACTGGGTAAGTGTCCACAACTCCCTCCAATGTCTGTAATCGAACAGTGCTGGGACCAATCTTTTCTGTAATAATGAAATGCCTTAGCCAAAGGCGCTGAAACTTGGTATACTGGTTCTTATCTTTATGCTACTTATCCCACCTCAGAACTAGGTCACCAACAGAAAAATCCCTATCAGATGAATATTTTTCATCAAACCATCTTTTCACCATCTGCTGCTGATGATACAATTTGTTAGCTATTTCCCTGTCCTCCTCTAGCTTCAAAAGAGTGCCAATTCTTTGTTGGAGAGGAGAAGAATCATCTTCTTGGATAGACTAGGCCAATTGTAGTGAAGGGATGGTGAGTTTAGTAGGAAGGATGGATTCTTTCGATCTGCCCATAAAGCATTATATAATTGTGTGTGCCAATCTCTGTGATGAGAAGCTACAGTCTTCTTAAGAATATTTATCAAATTTTTGTTTGACAACTCAGCCAAACCATTGCCTTGAGGGTAATAATTGGCAGAAAACTTAAGCTTAATCCTCTTTTCAAAGGCATATTCAGTTATATCGATTGAAGAGAAGTAGGATGCATTATTGAAAACTAGGAACTCTGGAGCACCAAATCGTGTGACGATCTGACTGTCAAGGATGGAGATTACTTGACTGGCATTACATTGCTTAAGAGGGGATACCTCCACCCATCTCGTGAAGTAGTCAGTTGCTGTAAGAATATATTTATGTTGGAGGGATGAGGCAGGGTTTATAGGCCCGACAAAATCCAGTCTCCATTGTTGAAATGGAAACTGAATTGTGACTGGTTGGAGAGGAAATGCAGGTTTCTTGAACTTCCCTATGCATTTCTGGCATGGTTCACACCTCCTTACATTAGCATAAGCATCTTTAAACAACATGGGCCAATAATATCCATCCCTGAGAATCTTATGTGCTGTAGTCTCACTTGAAAAATGGCCTCCAGCAGGTCCTGCATGAAATTGGAATAAGATGTCATCAGTTTCATGTTTTTCCAAGCACCTAAGAAATACTCCATCATAATTTTTCCTAAAAAGAACTTGATCAATAAACTAATAAGGAGCAACTTTTAGTCTCAAAGCCCTTCATTTCTTAAAATCAATGGTTTTGAGAGCAAACCCATGGTTCAGAAAAAATCTGATATCATCATACCATTCTGATGTCGGGGCATCGATAGCGTTAACAACACCTGAGGGAATTTCTTCCTCCTGATCCCATTCAGATTGCTACTGTGTAGGGTCATTGGATTGAGCGGTAAGAAGACAAAGGCCTTTCCCTTTGACAATTTTAGATGGTCTTATCTCAAGATCATATTCTTGCAGGGCCATCATCCAATGGGCCCTCTTTTCCCCTAACTCTTTATGGATCAGGACGTTTCTAATAGCAGAATATGGGACAATGACTTTGGTTCGAGATTTCAGCAAGTAGGGCCTGTAATGTTTGACAGACTTATAGACCGCATATGCTTGCTAATCAATCGATGAGTAATTAAGCTCTGCACCTTTGAATGTTGAGCTCATAAAAGAGACTGGGATCTTTGCATCATTGTCATGCTTTTGCGTTAGGACAACCGCATAAGAAAAGTCAGTGGAAAAAGTATAAAGAATGAAATCCTTATCAAAATCTGGGGAGATGAGAGCAGGAGCTTTAGTGATAGCCTTTCAAATTTTGATAAACGCATCTCTCTATTCCTGTGACCAGGTAAACTACACATCTTTCTTGACCAAAAGTTGTAACGTTTTGACTATTTGCGCAAAATTTGGTACAGATCTACGTACAAAATTAATCTTACCCAAGAAGGATTGCATTGCTTTGCGGGAGGCTGGTAACCCAATCTTTGAAATAGCCTTTGTGCATTCAAGATCAATAATCATACCTTCTTTCGAAATAATGAAGCCTAGAAGCTTTCCTTCTGTTACTACGAAAATAGTTTTCTTCGGGTTGAGAGAAATATCAAATTTCCTGCAGCAGTCGAAAACTTGTTTCAAAGCAAACACATGCTCATGTCGTTTTTTGGAGTAAATAGTGATATCATCAAGATAAACTACAAAATAATTATGCATTAACCCTCGGAAAGCTATGTCCATAGCTCTCTGAAAAGTGGCTCCTGCATTAATCAACCCGAAAGGCATCCGCCTGTAGGTGAAAGTACCCCAAGGAGTCCTGAAAACTGTTTTTAATTGGTCGTCTAGGGCAACCATAACCTAGTTATATCCTGAAAAATCGTCTAGGAGGAGAAACATCTCTGACCTAGCTACCTTTTGATGAATCTTCTCCATAGGTGGAACATGATAGTTGTCTTTCTCAGAAGCTCGATTCAGGTTCCTGAAATAGACACACAGTCGAATTTCATGGCTTTTCTTGTGGACAGGCACTAAGTTCGCTATCTATTGCATGTGCCTGACTGGAAAGATAATTCGAGCTGTGAGTAGCTTCTCCAACTCCTTTTTTACCGAAGGCTCTAAAATGGGGTGCATCTTCTGCATATTTTGTTGAAATGGCTTAATCTCTGGTTTCATGGGTATGTTATGGAACATGATGCTAGTGTCAAATGTTTTCAATTCATCATAAGTCCAGGCGAAAACATCTTTATATTGTTTACACAATGCAATGATGGATCTCCGTTCTTCAAGGGTACAATTAACTCCCAAATTGATAAAGCGGGGTTCTTTCTTGGTGCCTAAATTGACTCGCTCATAGTTCAAAGATGTGCTTTGAGTTTTACAATTAGTCTGAGGTTTGAACTTGTCTTGCAAATCATAAAACTTTTCTAGATTGACCACTGACTTCGGGATAACATTTGAGGGATCAATGAGTGACTTTTCATGTTCTACTTCATCAATGGCCATGTCTTGGAATGTATTCTAAGCCGTGAGGAATTCAAGTATCTGTCGGTCATCATCAAACACTTTCAAATTAGTCACATTATCTAGAATGGAGGGTCTATACATCAATTCGATCGAAAAAGTTTGAGGAGATAGGCCTTCTCACGGGATCAGTCTAGACGCTATGTTTGCTAACAAGTCTGCATCAAAATTTTGTGATCTGGGAACAGATTTAATATTGAATGCTAAAAAGGAGTTGGTTAGATCCCTTACCATCTTTTGATAATTAGTCAAATGCAAAGATAAGCAGTGTATTTTATTTATGACTTGCTTAACTATAATTTCAAAATCCCCGTAGCATTCTATTGCCTGCACACCTAAATCAATAGCCTTCTTGAGCCCCTGTACCAGAGCCTCATACTCAGCTACATTATTAGTGCAATCAAATTCTAGCCTGCAAGCAATCATAATTTTCGTTCCCTTAGGATAAATAAGGACACAACTTGCTCCAGCTCCATCCTTAGACTTGGAACCATCAAAAAATAAGGTCCATCAGACAGGGTCTATTCTAAAATTTGTATTTACATTATACACATTATGCACAATTTCACCAGAAAAAGGTATAGAAGTTAAATGAGTAGTATGTGATTCATTTTGAACACTTTCTTCTGGTGAGGCATCAGCTGGGAATTCACCAAAAAAGGTGTCAAATGTAAAATGCTCTATGCGAGAGGAGAGATAACTAGCAGGTTCGCTTGAGTCATTAAGATCAGTGACTGTCTATTTCATAAAAGGTTCTCTACTGATCTTAATTTTATTCGGTTGACCATTGTAAGAAAACCATAAATGGGACCAGTCGGTGGCAAAGTAGCCTTTAAGTTTCTCTGACCAGTCCCTGCTTAACCACATCCCATAGGCTTCCGGGATGTCAGCTACCACGATGCCAATTGTCTGGTGGATCCTAGGATTAGCTAAAAGTGTAAGCAAAACATTTCTCAATTTACTTACCACTCTGACTTTGGATCTGTCATGTTGCACAATCTGAGTTGGGAAGGGTTCCCATGTTGCATTCAATTTCCTACACACAGAGAGGGGCATCACATTTGATGACGCTCCTGAATCTATCATGCAGTTGTGCACATTTCGGTTGAAAATCTCAAAGGTAAGCAAGAAAGGAGGAGTCCTCTTGCTTACTGGTTTCTAATCATCAATTTTAGTAATAGAGTCTAGGTTGTTACTTTGTGACTCTCTAGGTTGTTTGACTATCATGTTTTTAGGTAAGGAATCCCTCATAACAGGGATCTTAAGTAGCTGAAATAGAGAGATGTTCACTTTGACTCTTTTTAAGTCTTCAACTAGATTGTACTCCATTTCAGGGAGGACTGTATCCTTTTGAGGAATAGTCTTGTTTTTGGTGGGAACTGGAGCAAAAGATGAAGGTTCTTGAGGTGGTTGTGGTCTTGACCTTATGTTATAAGGTTTTTGTGCATTAAAAACCAACTCAAGTTCTTCTTCTTCTTCACACATAGGAAGTTCTAAAAAGCAACTCACAGTATCAACCTGTGGATCCCCTTCTTCTTCTTCTACAGGTAATTGTGGATATGGAATGGTCTGATCATTGGGAGTGTCAGGAGTGACTTGAGATTCTGCTGCCAAGGCTCTAAAAATAGAATAGAGTTCGTCATTTTTTATTCCATCTTTCGGATTTGGTGGTGGTGGATTTTGTGGAGGCTTGTAAGGTCTCCTAAATGGTGGCCTTACAAAACCTCTATTTTGGTTATGATTATCATTAGTGTTCTTCTTCAAATCCACCATCTCATTTAATATTTTTTGAATGAATTTCTTCATGTCAGCCATATCAAATGGATCCTTATTCTGAACAGTGAGTTTGGGGACGTTCTCAGCTCTTTTCCTAGAAGTAGAAGGCTACTCTTCTGAAATTTCAGGGTTGTCTTTCAGACAAAACATGTCCTTCCCAACTTGGATTGCTTCATCAAATGCCTCCAGTAAAGTACCTTTTTGTGCCCTTTTGACCCACATTGCAATAGGGACAGGCAGACCTTTTTCATAATAAGCTACCAACAATTCTTCAGAAGGAAGAAGATTGGTAGGGATTTTGTTTTTGAGATATGAGAACCTTTGGTTAAAGTCTTTTACCCTTTCTTTTCCTTTGATTTTCATAGAGGATAATTCTAAGACAAGATCCTTCGGTGTTTTATCATCCCCGAATTTCTGGGTGAAATGTTTCTCGAATTCATCCCAGGACGTTATAGATTGGGTTGGTAAGGAAAATTACCAAGTGGCTGCCTTACCCTCAAAAGTGTAGGGAAAGAGTCTGCATACTACATCCTCATGTGCCACGCTTCTAAGTATGATTGCCTGCATGAAAGTTTTTATATGATCCAATGCGAGTGTCTTATCCTCAGGGTTGAATTTAGGCAGCCATTTCTCAGGATTATTTGGTAATCTATGTTGATCTCCTAATATGAAAATTGCACCTTGGTCAAGCCAAGGTTTGTTTTGACCTTCTCCAGCCATCGGGGGTTCTTGTTCTTGTTCTTCTGACAATGAGCCAGAAGAATTTTCACCGTATGAGGAAGATGATGAAGATGGAGGAGGGGATGGTGGTGGACCACCAGCTCCAAGTTTTGGTTGACCTTGTGTTCCTATGAGAGTAGTTTCATGGTTATATTCAGGAGAATCTGTTTGATCAATCAGCCCTTGGTTTTCAAGTTGTTGATCAACTGTATGTTGATCCTTTGTATTTAGATCAGTGGTATGCAGAATCTGTGGGTCACTGATCTTTGAAGCAGAAATTTGTTGATCTTCCTGACCACTAGTCTGCAGAATATCTTCTAAATTTAAGGCTACCAGACTGTGTCTTCTTTGATCGTCAAGTCGTTGTTCTGTTCTTAAGACCCGATCAACAGATGTTTTCAATATCTTCTCTAACAAGATGGGTCCCCTTGTAGGTGATGTGAAAATGATATCCCTTTTGTTCTCTTGTTTTATCACAGGTGTGACAGGTATAACTATAGGTTGGGAAGACGTGACAGGGAGAACTGTAGGTTGTGTATGAGTTGGTTGTTCAGATGTTGAAGCCCTAGACTGGCTTCGGGTTTGAACTGTTTAAGTACTTGCTGGAGGAGGTTTATTAGTGTTGAATTTTCAGAATTTACTTCAATTTGATCTAGGATCTTAACTGAGAGAACAACATGTACAACAAATCTACAACATATCATTCATGGAGACAATAATGCAAGCACACAAGAGACACAAAGATTTACTTGGGGAAAACCATAAAGGTGAAAAACCCCAATAACTTCCTCAGAGATAGATAGAGCAATGACACAACCCAACCATAAGAGATAGACATATCCTAGCAACAGATCCTCCTCCTCCATAAGTGTGCCACTCCTCCTTGAGTGCATGAGTGAGAAGTGAGTGATCAAATAGAGTGCCTCCCGCACTCTATTTATACTTGACTTGACTTGCCTTTTACATAAATCATGTAGGCTTGAACTTAACCACATAACATAATGTTGACTCGGCCAACCCCCAATAGGGTGGTCTAATAACCCTTCGACCCACATGGCTGACCCCCAATAAGGTGGTCTAATAACCCTTTGTCCCACATGACTTATACAGGGCCAACCCCAACAAGGTGGTCTAATAACCCATCAAGTATAAGTTACGACACTTACAATATAAATGACGACACTTCCGTATAGAGGAATAATACCATCTCTATAGGAGTACATACAACATACATGTATGAAATACATTCCGAAGTTACATATACATCAACACTCCCTCTTAACTAGGAAGGTATTTCTCAACACAGGTCTTCTAGCACAAGTCTTCTTCTCTGGATCATCGTCACTGGATAATCGTCATAGAGTCATCATCATCGTCACTACTGCTGCTATCTCAATCATTCTCTGAATCTACTCGTCATAGGAAGTTCTACATAGCCATTCCTTTTTCATATTGGATGTAGGCCCACCATCTGCAGGTCTTCATCATCACTAGCCATACTGTGGAAACCTCAGGACTTATTACGTGCGTCACAAAACCTGGCTGCAGCATCCCAGGCTATTACGAGCACACATCTCTACCTATAGGATCTCCCAGGAGCACATTATATGTGACCCATCACAAAACCTGGCTGAAGCATCCCAGGCTGTTAAGAGCACACGGCTCTACCTGTCGGATCTCCCAGGAGCACATTACATGTGATCTCACCACAAAACCTGGCTGAAGCATCCCAGGCTGTTACGAGCACACAGCTCTACCTGTCGGATCTCCCAGGAGCACATTATATGTGGTCCACCACAAAACGTGGCTGAAGCATCTGAGGCCTTTTTCATCCTGTCCATATCTCCCAGGAGCAAATTACATGTGCTCATGGCAAAACCTGGCTGAAGCATTTGAGGCCTTTTTCATCCTGTCCAGATCTCCCAGGAGTAAATTACATGCCATAGGACAAAACCTCGAAAGAGCATCTGCCAGATATCCCAGGGCACCGAATTACATGCCATAGGAAAAACCTCGAAAGACTATCTGCAGATCTCCCAGGGCACAAATTATATGTCCTCCCAAAGCAAAACCTCGAAAGAGCATTTGCCAGATGTCCCAGGGCACCGAATTACATGCCATAGGAAAAACCTCGAAAGACCATCTGCAAATCTCCCAGGGCACAAATTACATGCTTATTTGCACAACCTGATCCATGGCCATAAAGCATCATCTGATACTCATCATACATCATCCTGATGTCCACATGATCATCCTGATCATCATCACTGCAACATCCTGCTGCATGTCATCTGGAGAAGCTCGTCATCCACGATCATCCTGATCATACAATGCATCCATTTGATGCACACCACGTATCTACCTAATACATATCATCATACATAGTGTATACAACTGATACATAGATACATGATCCACACAATGTATCCATCAACATACATGATCTACCAGATCGTTTCTGATACATATCAATATACATGATCTACCTGATCATACAGTGTATCCACCTGATACATATACAGATACATGGTCCAAGCATCCAACATGATGCATATACAAAATACATACACATGATCCAACTTATCATATCCAGCATCCAACATGATGCGTACATACATATAAATGATCCAACTGATCATATCCAGCATCCAACATGATGTGTACATACATACAAATGATCCAACTGATCATATCTATCATCCAACATGATGCATACATACATACATAAAAATGATCCAACTGATCATATCCAGTAGAAACCAAAACATCATCCTGATGCTCATCATCCAGCGCTTACATCCACAGCCATGTGAAGGATCCTCCTTCCAACATGCTTGGAATGGCTTCAGCAAATGTGTCCATCACTTCTTCCTCGAAGTGTCCTCGATCTGAATAATGCCAAGCCTCTCTCTGAAGTACTCGAACTTCACCCTGGCTAGTGGCTTTGTCAGCACATCTGCAATCTGCTCGTTCGTCGCAACATACAGGAGCTTCACAGCTCCTCTTTGCACCATATCCCTGATATAGTGATATTTGATCTCTATGTGTTTCAACTTGCCATGAAACACTGGGTTCTCGGACAACTTCACACAGCTCTGCTTATCACAGAAGATACCAGTAGCATCCAATGGGAGATCAAATAACTTAGACAATAGCTTCCGTAGCCATACTGCCTCACAACTAGCTGAACAGGCTGCAACATACTCTGCCTCAGCTGTACTCAATGCTATGTAGGACTGCTTCCTGCTAAACCAAGAGATCACACCTGATCCCATACTTAAGCAGCACCCATATGTGCTCTTCCTATCTACAGCACTGCCTGCCCAATCTGAATCAACATAACCCTACAGGTTAAACTTTTGATTCGCTTCATACTTGAGCCCATAATCCATTGTACCTTTCAGGTACCTCAGAATATGCTTTACAGCAACCGGGTGAACACTCCTCAGATCTGTCAGGAACTGGCTCAATGTGTTCACTGCAAAGCAAATATCTGGTCTCATGTTCGTTAGGTACATCAAGGACCCAACCATCTGACGATACATAGTGACATCAACTGGTTCAAATGAAGCATCACACAGAAGCTTCAGGTTCGATGCCATAGCCTCATAGTCCATCATCCCGAACCTCTTCAAGATCTCTACTGCATACTTCCCTTGTCCAAGGAAGATTCCATCTGCACTCTACCACACCTCGATACCTAGAAAGTGGTGCATCATACCCAAGTTTTGCACATATATGACTCCCTGTCATGTGTCTCAAAACCAAGTGGTTGCTCCACATACACTTCTTCTTCAACTACACCATTCAAGAAAGTTGTCTTGAATCCATCTGGTGTATCATCTATTTCATCACTTTTATATTTCTCTATGCTGCCATCTGCAGCATGCTTGATCTTGATAGATCCATATGGAAGTCATAACAAACTTCCCTTCAGGTCTTGGGACTACATCTCAAACATCATTCTTCATGATCGACGGATCATGGCATTCCATTTCTTCATCCCAGATCCTGGGAACTTCAATATCTTCAATAGATATCTTTGTTGCTGGAACAAATGTTGTAGTCCTTTTGTAGGTGAAGATATACGGTCTTTCCTACAAAACAGGTTAAATTGCATGATTAGAAACATCTCATAATTTTCAGAACAAATTCTTACACATAAAGAAATATGTCATACAATCATGCAATTATCTTAGCCAATGCTTCAATACAACATTTATCCATATCCCGTAACTTTCTAGATGCCTTCCAATCTCTACCAGAACATTGTTAAGAGTGTGCACAACTCCCAACATGTCAGCAAATAGGTTTCATTCTAGATAAGTAGTAATGGAATGTTGTACAGTGCCATAGGCTACTTACCCATGCATATTAGTAGTATACTGTTCATCAATGCAACTATTCTAATATGCATAATACACAACCTAATTCTAGGAACATCAGTATATACATTATTGAACAGTATTATTTAAACAATAAAATATGCAAGTAATGACAATTCAAATACTTATCTTTGTTTGTTTATTGGGTGGACTCCCTCTGAATATTTGCAACTCCATTATGATGTGGATTGTGAGAAGTGGTCAACTCCCTCTGAATATCTGCATCCTTGTAGAAACTACTCAAGTGTGCTCCCTCTTGATCTTTGCTTCCTGGATTACCTGTCCTTGAACTCATATACATTCTCGATCCCTATGCATGCTTGTTAGTATCATCAATGTGTTATCCTCTAGGTCTCATACATAATTCATTAGTATAATCTTAATATTATCAAAACACAATAATCTCAAGCATGTATAGTCAGGATCAATTCAAACACAGATAATAAACATTAGTATTCAAGGTTTCAAGGAAGTCTTCTTTTATTCATACATATTCTTATTTAATCGTAGGACTCTTATGGTTAGTTAAATCATCAATCAAGAGAAGAGATATAATATGCATAAAACCTGTGATTATTCAAAACTATACCTTCATGATTCTTCTGGTTAGTCATATCATCAATTATGGTAAGAAACATAATATGCATACAACCATGACTATTCAAACCTATGACTTCATGAATAATCATTATCAACAACACAACAGTATAAGATCCTAACACAAGGTAGGATTCTATTTTGATATAGGAAAAACATACCTGGATTAGCATGCTAGCTAGTTATGTCTAACATACTCACATGATGTCTTCTTGTTCTTCTTCAATGACTTGTGCTAGTAACCTGTATATCTCATAGGTTAACCATTATAAAACCAAGTTATACATACCTCGTAAATGGATCTTCTATGAGATCCATGACAATGGATGAATCTTTGTCCTCATGTCATCATGATCATATGTTCTTGAACCAGAACATGATTTGTCTTTCTTGGTGTACCTTTCATGTTAGTAGACAACATAAACCTCATACAACACCATAATGCATTAGTACAACAATAAGTGTCAACACCCTAATCAATGAATATCTTCTATCATGCATTCATAAATTTGTTAAGGTGATACGACAAATCTAAAATCAAGATTGTACTAACCATAATAACATGAAGACAATCATACCATAAACTTAATCATGAAAAAATATCGAAACATACCTCGATGAGTCATACCTTGAGACATCGCTTTTAATATTCTTATGTAAGGCCTTAGCCTCATCTCCCTCTGAAACAGGAACTTCTTTACTTATGCAGGTGGCCAATCCATCGTCTTCTAGGATTAACCCAATCCACTTGATTTGCAAGAACTGGACCTGGAGCTGGATATGGGTTTGTCAGAGAAACCCCAAGAATTCAAACTTTGAATTTCAAACTTCCGAAAGGATAGAAATATGTGCCTTGATGAGCTAATCAAACTGGTATATTCAGAATTTGAAAACTGCAAAGTTTCACTCTTCAATTTTGCCTTTGAAACTTCCGGATTCACTGGACGTGACCCTGAACTAGGATTTGATGAAGCCCACTCTTTTGCCCAATCAAAAGGTTCTGATATTGGTCTCTAAATTTTTATTTTGATGAGTATCATTTAGATATGGTCTTCGATTACAAAAATTCCAACTTTCTCCAAAGCCCTAAATTCCGGAAGCCATGAATGAAGGTACTCAAAAATAATTCTGTTTTGACAGAAATATGTACCTGATTGTTTCTGGTGTAACTCCAAACTTTTTGATCCACAGGGTCTGAAAAAGTTTTCCTAGATAGCCTAACTTGTTATCTTTCCATACTGACAGGTCTGACCTCAATTGGATTCTCTGAGAGAGAGTTATTCCAAATGTCGCAACGTGACCTGTTTTGGGATAATACATGAGAGCGAACCTGTACGGCGTGCCACGTGTCACTGTTTTACCTTCGGCCTTTGAACATTTTTCATGAGATATCTCGACCTGTTATCTTTCCATCTTGATAGGTATGACCTCAATTGGACTCTCTGAGAGAGAGTTATGCCAAGTGTCGCAACGTGACTTGTTTATGGGATAATACAGGAGAGCGAACTTGTACGGCGTGCCACATGTCACTAGTTCAACTTTGGCCTCTGAAAAATATTTTGAGATAGTACAGTCTGTGTACTACCTGTCACATTTTACAAAATTTCATTTGGATCTTCCTAGCCCAATTTATGACCTTTGTCCCGTGGTCACTGGATTTTGACTCAGATCTGGAAGAGGCAGAAACCCTATATTGTACAGATCATAAATCACAAAGTACAACGAATTAGAGGTTTTCCTTTGGACACAAGGTACATGGGGATTTAATCTTCGACTTGTAAATGTTTCAGATCCGAAAACTTCTCCAAAACGGATTTATAGAGAAAGTACTACGATGACAGGTTTTTGCTATATCAAGCCCTAGCATCATAAGTGCAACAAGTGTCATACATGCCATATCATGCTTTCTTTCAGGATAGCTCTGATACCATGTTGAATTTTCAGAATTTACTTCAATTTGATCTAGGATCTTAACTGAGAGAACAACATGTACAACAAATCTACAGCATATCATTCATGGAGACAATAATGCAAGCACACAAAAGACACAAAGATTTACTTGGGGAAAACCATAAAGGTGAAAAACCCCAATAACTTCCTCAGAGATAGATAGAGAAATGATACAACCCAACCATAAGATATAGACATATCCTAGCAGCATATCCTCCTCCTCCATAAGTGCACCACTCCTCCTTGAGTGCATGAGTGAGAAGTGAGTGATCAAATAGAGTGCCTCCGCACTCTATTTATACTTGACTTGACTTGCCTTTTACATAAATCATGTAGGCTCGAACTTAACCACATAACATAATGCTGACTGGGCCGACCCCCAATAGGGTGGTCTAATAACCCTTCGACCCACATGGCTGACCCCCAATAGGGTGGTCTAATAACCCTTTGTCCCACATGACTTATACAGGGTCGACCCCAACAAGGTGGTCTAATAACCCATCAAGTATAAGTTACGACACTTACAATATAAATGAAGACACTTCCGTATAGAGGAATAATACCATCTCTATAGGAGTACATACAACATACATGTATGAAATACATTCCGAAGTTACATATACATCAACAATTAGCGGTTTGCTTAGGCATGTTATACTAGTGGCCCTCCTTCTAGCGCCATTTGTTGTTGCCTCGGGTGTGTAGGTTACTACGAGGTGCTGGAAAGGGTTCCAAGGCACACAATAGGGGATGAAAACCTTGCCAAAGGATTCAAAAGACCCTACGCAAGGGCAATTCTATCCTTGAGTTATTTGGTGTGGTAATCACCCACAGATATTCGGCCTCCGCTGGCACTCCATGAGTAAGTGGTTTGATCTATTAGATCAGTTTCCCAATTAAGGAAAACAAAGATATGGAAAAAACAATAAACAATTCTAACTTAACCTATTTAGAAATAAGGATCTAATCTTAAGTCAGGCCTATTCTACGATGAAAAGCTTGTCGTTTGTGCAGATCAACTCTGAGGTGTAAAGAACAAATAGTTTATCACCCTTAACAGAAATGCTTTCAGATGAGATATTTGCTAACTTAAATTATGATTACTTAATGAAAATCAAACAATGATAATTCAAGCTTAAGGACCATCAAGATATAACCTGTTATCTCTTTGTTGATTGAAAAATCAACAATGATTGAATGTATGTCCGATCAATTGCAGAAATCGATAAAGAAAGTTTTTAATTAAAGAAATTCAATCAAATATTTTCATACATACATCAGTTATACAGAAAAATCAATACAACAGATTTATGCATTCATTATATATCTAACAAGAGATCATATATATAGCGGATGATAATCTAGAATATAAAATCAGAAATTATCAAAGAAATTTGAGTAACAACCAGAAGATGGATCCAAAGATAACATTACTGTATTAAGATGTCTTGTACCAAAATTACAATGACTCTGGCCACAGAGTATCCCCAGTCTTATCTTCTGCTGAATTACAATTCCCAAAATTCCCCCATTTCTAAGAGAGGTATTCCTCCTTAAATAAAAATATAACAACAGAGTACAATAGGAGAATCCTAGGAAATAGAGATTACAAAATCAGATTCAACTATTGATCCAGGAAATCTTGCCATTTCTCAAACTACATGATTCCCTTCACCTTTTCAAAGGGATTCTTAAAGATATATTCTTTAATTGGAAGGATCTTCATATCACAACAAGAATTTCGTTCCAACCTACTCATTATCAGTAACAAATGATTCGGCCTATAGAGAATTTACCGCGAGAACTTCTGGATGAGAGTAAGTTCTCAAAAACAGAGAAATCTGTCAAAGGGTCCACCTCAGAAGGAGTCGGTGGGATATCAGGTTTTTCATTAATTATATAATATAGTACAATATCATCATCACGGTCAGGCAATTCCTTCAAAATTTTCTTGTCTTTCTTGCCAAGAATTTTCATGCAAACAGACGGAGCATCAGAATCTTCTTCACCACTATCGCTGCTTAAATCAGGAACACTTGCATCAAAAGGTGGTGACATAGGTTCTTGATAAAGTAAGGGATAGATTTATCCATATTTGAAGTGAGCATTGGGAGATTCATGACCGGTTTTCATACTGCCTTTATCAAATACGTTCAGAAGGAAGCTCACAAGATTATTATACATAATATTTTCCCCTTAAAGAATGCAAAGGATGAATTGAAGGCTTCGTTTTTGTTGCTAATTTAAATCCAATTGATAGGATGGTAATAATTGAACAGAGCCAGCCATAATGGTTAAATTATTATGATTAGGACACTAAAACCATCTTAACTGTAACGAAACGAGCCAGAATGTGAGTTAACCGGATCTCGATCCACGCAAAAGTACAAATCCAATCGAGACTTGCATGACTTAAAAAAAATATGAAAGCTCATCATTACAAATCTGTTCACATCAACAATCATGACCTAGGATTTGAGATAAAATGAGAGTTACGGTGAAAAGAGATGACTGGGAATTGGCTAAGACAGGAGTTTCAGTACACAAACTGGTGGCCCGATTTCACCTGCGAAACCAGATCTAGATCGCTGATTTAACAGAAAGACCAGAGCTACACTGTAGAGACAAAAAGTTATAATCTACAAAGCCTTGAAGAGTCGAATCAAATAAGCAAAGGCCATCACTAAATTCCAAAATAACCAAATTAGTGAATACAAAATGGAACAATGGAAACAACTCAACCTAAAATAACTGAAAAACCAGCAAAAATTACCCTTCGCAACCAAATTCACAGTAGAATCAGCATAGCGGGGTAATTCCAGCGAGTAAAAATGATAACAAAAGTAAATAAAAACCTATATTTATCAATTTACCCAAGTTAAATCACGACCGTAGTATTGGGAATAACGAACGGCTGAGATCAACCGATGTGAGATGCAGGATCGGGTTCAGAAACACAATAAAAAAAATTTATTTACCATTCCTGAAAGTCGAAAACCGACACTGGTGGGTTTCGGTTCAGATTTCGGGTTTCAAAATTTCACCAAATCAAAACTAGGTTCCCGAAAGCCGCAACCCAATAGTTGCGGGTTGTGGGTTCCGATACGCAATCAAACGCAAAGTTAAAAAGGTAATTACTAAATCCCGAAACACGGCATTGTCGGGTTTCAGGTTTATTAAAACTAACAAACAAAAATATGGATTCCCACAACACAACATTGTTGGGTTTCGGGTTTATATAAAAAAAACTTCGAAAAAAAATGAAATCCCACACCCGCAACTTTCGGGTTGCGGGTTTCAAGATTTCGAAAATCCAAAAAATGAGAACACCAATTTTTCGCACCTGAAACTTTTGAGTTTCGGGTTTCAGGTTGGTAGAGAAAAAGTTAAAATACTCAAAATTTAAAGATTTCTGCAAACCAAACACTTAGAGATAATCCAGATCAAGCAGAAAAATGGAGCAAGAAGGTATGGGCATTAGAATTAAAGAGATCTAAACTGAAAACTCATATTCACAAAGGGAAACTTACCCATATACCTTCGAATTTATTAAAAATGGGGCTCCCATGGTTTGGCTAAGCATGGGATCTGTTGTGGCCACAACAATACAATATGCAAGTGAAATACATTTCGAAGTTACAAATACATCAACACTCCTCATCACTGTCTTCTTTTCCTTCAACCTCTTCTGCTAGCTTGTAACGGTCCATAGGATGCTCTACCTGTTCCTTCCATTATGTCTATAAGCTCACAAGTATGTTGTCTGTTCTGAAGAATTCCTCTAAAGTCATATTTCTATGTGGACAATCTTCTCTAAATATGCGCTCCTTAATTATTTGTAGAGCCTTGTGTATAGTTGGGTTTTCATCCTCAAAGCTTAAGTCCTTCTGGAAGTTCGTAGTTAGCATGGCCCAATTTGTAGTTTCCCTGCACAAACTCCAGATCTAAGTACCATTTCTTGGGAATGTCATCCTCCAGCGTGTGAACAAATAAATGCACCCATTCTATCTTTGGTCTCTCCCTCCATGCTTGTGAATAGACCTCAATATGTTGTCTTAGATTTGTTTGTCCATTATATTTCTCAAAAGGTAGCGTAACCTTGTCAGCAAACCTGATCTGCATTTTAATTCTGCATTGATCCCATGTGGTCAATGTTTGCTTATGCACATCCCACCATCTAGAAGGTGTCTGGCGCAACGCTATGTCTAATGCTGGTAAGCGATGTTCTTCTGCAATTGCTACAGTATATTCTTTAATAAATGAATAACCATTAGCAAAACCATCATAGGTAGGGATTGGGCTTACCTCCTTTCCAATCCAGCGCAGTGACTTTGTTACCTGCGCACATCTCCTTGCTGATACTTCATGCATGTGACTTTTCCAATTCTCTAATCTTGCGTCGGAGTCTGAAATGCAAGAGTTGTCACATATCCAGCTGAGTGTACCATCCACAGTTGGATTGATATAATTCTCCTGGTTCGCGGTCATCTTGTACAATCGGTCCAAATCTTGAGCTCTGGATTCCTCCTGAATCGGCTCGCTGTATTTGTCTCCATCCCTAGGGTCCAACGACGTGATGACCCTGAGATGCTTTCATTCAAAGACCATCTTCTTTGTTTTCAGGTTGATGATGGTGAGGTTATCGATAGCCCAGTCGATTCCTAATAGCACAGGAAACGGCTCACTATCGTCCACAATCTCAATAAACTTGAAATCTGTGTGACTTTGCACTCCATCAATGTCAACAATCACGTTGGATAACTGTCCAAAGGGTATGACTTTCTCCTGATTGGCCATTCTCAACTGGATAGGTGACCATAATAGCTTTGGTCTCCCAATCTGTTGCCATGTCTATTTGGTTAATACATTTAATTCTGATCCCAGATCAAGGATGATCTCATCCATTTCATAATCTCTGATCTGTGCACGATGTCTCATTTCTCTCCCTGTTCTCTTGTGTTTCTTGATATGATGAACTGCGCTATCAGTAGTTTCTTTCTCACTGCATGATTCATATTGGTCTGCCAACTTATGCAATTCCACTATAGCATTTGGACTCTTTAGCAACTTCATGCAACTCCTGAGGAATTGCACAACAAAGGTGCATGTCTCTGCTACAGTGCTCGTTCTGTCATACGCATCCGGCATATCCTCCATATGCGGATTTTTGCTGCACAATGGGATTCTTGGTGATTCTAGTACTGATTCTTTGAATATATCCCGTGCTTCTTCAAAGGTTTCTTTGTTTTTATTCAAGTCGAAGGGGGGTTCTTTACCAGTAGCTTTCCATATACATGTCGTCTCAAAGGGTGTCTGCTTGGTATCAAAGCCCCCATAATTCGAAGCTTCTGCTCCTCTATCCCTCCCTGTCGCAGCACCACTGTGGGTTATTACGTTAATACTTAGGTCCGCAGGTCTTCTTTCTGCTGTGATCAACTGGATGTTTGGGGTCGATGCCTCTGGTCGTTTTCTTTTCTGCATTTCTACCTCCAACAATGGGCGGTCTTCTATAACATGATTGAAAGAGCTACAATATGTACATGTAGTGCATGGGTTGGTACAATATTGAGACACATGGCCTTCTTTACTGTAATTATAACAGATTACCTGGCCTTGGCCTCGTCCCTGCACTGGGTCGTTATTCCTTCCTCTTCCGTGGTATCCTCCACGGCCTCTGTAGCCTCCCTGATTAGGTTTGGCATTATTTTGTTTCTGCGAAGTCTCTTCTTGGACTCTGTTCATTCCTCCATACATATGCTCAATGTCTTTCTTTATTTCTAGCATGAGCTCATATGTGCAGCAATTGGACTCGTCATGCCCCACTGACTTACAGAAATTACAATATAAGTTTTTAGGAGTTCTTACATATTTCTGTATCATGTGATAGTCTTATGGCTGATGTCCTCTGGTTCTACAAATATCACACCATGGCCCTAGGTGTGGATTCAATGGGTTTGTTCCTCCCATGTTAAGGAAGTCTTGGAATAAAGGACAATTATCCTTAGTGTGTCCTTCTCCCTTACATCCTGTACACTAGACTTCTTGTCTTTCTTGCATTCCCTATTTGATATCCTGTAACTATAATGTTAGGGTAGCTAACTGGTTATGAATTTGCAACATGCGAGTGCTAGTTTCTGCCATCGGTGAAGTTTCCAACTTCATCGCGATTTCCAAGTCTTCAACCTGCGAAGCCACCTTCTATTGCATCAACGACTGTCTGATGTGAGGCAACAGCGCAGCTATAAACCATTCCTTGTGCTATTGCGGTGCTATCACAAATGTTACTTGGTCCAACAGAGTCTTAAATTTCTGATCAAACTCCCAAACTGTTTCATTAAGTTTCTATTTGATTTCTTTCAATTCTGTTATACACTGCGATTCTAACTTTGGTTTCTTAAACTCTGGTACGAGTGCAGCTTTGATTTCTAATAGGGTTCTTGCATGTGCCTGAGAATATTTCATGAACCAATGCAAGGCTCAATCTCTAAGGGCAGTAATGAGCTGTGCTTTCTTCACAACAACATCCTATACTTGCTTTACACTCCATACGGATTCACATAGAAACCAACACTAATCAGGGTCTTCTAGACCCGTTCCCTTGAATATCAGCAGTTTAATGTCCTCAGTCATGCTTCTTATAGGTGGTGGATGGTTCGGTGAAGCACTCTACGCGACAAAAATGAATGTGGTATTGTGTTGAATGTTCATGACTGTGGGGTTCTGAACTGGTTGGGTAGGTGCAATGAAAGGTGTGGTGTTCACAACTAGTGGATTCTGGGGCATAATAGGATGATAGGTGGAAGATAGGGGTGTGGTTTGGCTATCAGGTTCATCTTCTGAGTCAATGTCTATGCAAAGTCCAGATCCACTAGAATTCTTCTTCTTAGGTGTATACTTATGTCTTTCCCCACTTCTTAGGTTATGCATCTCTTCGTCAGACTCACTAAAAATGCTATTGACCACGATAGATTCCAAAAATTTTACTGCATTCTAAAAACACCTTTCTTAGCAAGAATCATTTTAATGTATAAACTGAGGTTGTTTAGATACTTACCTCGGATTCCCTTGAAAAATTCTCTTTCGGCTGTGTTGTAGGAATTTAGAATGTCCACAGTGAACTGCGTCATAAAACTTTGTAATGTACTGTCGACCCAGAAATCGACTGCTCATATGAATGGACTATCTAGTGCTTTGAGTTGTTACATAAGCTCTGGTGTCCACTCGGTCGGTGCACTTCATGGGGTACAATTTCTGTGTTCTACAAGCCTTGACAACCACTCGTGTAGCTCGCATCCAAAGGACACCCAAAAAATCCATGCACGTCTTTCCACAAGTATTTATTCAACCACTAAATGTCAGAGAGATGTGGGTTTCTATTTTCTTTCCTTGTGAAGTCTCTCTCAATCTTGTCACACCAGGCCCAGATTTCTTTCTTGTTTGGATACTAGAAGTCGACGCCCAACTCAACTTCTTCTACTTCGCACATCATGGCTTTAACTCATCACGGCTTCTTAGCGCGGAAACAGAACCATTTTTTGGGTTACAAACTGATCTAGAGGTTTTCCTATGTAGACCTAGGTTCTTCACGATTTCACTTAACCAAAAAAACCCCTTCTCACCAGCCCTTTCGGCAACAGCCTGCTAACAGGATGAGGTCTCACCCGAGGTGTAGATATGGGGGCACTACGGAATCAGGTTCCCACAGTGGTGTGATGAGTTATTCAGACAGGATTACTGCGCAACGCACTATTGGACTTGCATTGCGAACTGAGGACTGCGTGACGATAGACTATGTTGCGGTCCGTAGCTCTATGAATAAACTACTTGCGCGATGAGTGCATACGAGGACTGTGCGGTTCGGGCGGGATGCAAACTATAGGACAGTGAAATTGAATTATGCGCTTCCTCTTCAGAACTTAACCGATTTTAAGGACTTTACTTCAACACTTAGACATTCATCTACTACCTTAGACTAAGTAGGTTTATCACAATTTCAAGCAGACAAAACATAGAATACTGCGCGCAGCCAGTGTTGCACATCAAAGAGTTATACGATCTGACCCCTTCATACATATGTGATTATTCAATAAACTGATACTTCTGCAGACTTAGAATACTGAGTATTCATCATTCATCGATTCACACAATACTTAACATATCATTCCCATCTCTCTTCTATGGCGAATACATATAAAAGCATTAACATAATAGCTGATAAATGAAAATCCAATGTGAGGCACCTGCAACAATTAATTAACAAGAATACGCGAAATAGAAGAAATGACAGAACTCAGAATCACTTTTGTATTGATCACAGGCCACTTCGAGGGGGCAACCTCCTTTGAGCAAGCTCAATACAAATAACTTCACGGTGCCTTCATAGGTCTCAACACACACTTATATACTAATTCTAGGCGCCAATACTATGGGTCGAAACCATGGGCCGTTACAAACTATGGATCAACAATACTACGGGCGACTTACAAAGCATATGCGCCAACAACAATAACACAAACTATTGATCAACAAATACTACGGGACGACTTACAAAGCATATGCGTCCAACAACAACATACTAACAAGGTAAATATGGGTTCCTAACATCCCCTCCCCTTAAAAAAAAGCTTTGTCCTCAAAGCTTTAGATGTGGAAATTGTTGTTGAATCTGAAGGAGTGGTTCCCATGTAGCATCCTCTGGTTGCATGCCGTGCCACTGAATTAAGACCTCTGTGATAGAGCGAGAGCGAAGCTGACGCGTGCGCCGATTGAGGATGGCCTCTGGCTCCAAAAGGATGGATCCTTCATTATCCAGTTCGGGTAAAATCGTTTGGCCGCTGATGTTGGTGCCAAGAACTTTCTTCAAACAAGAGACGTGAAAGACTGGATGAATGCGGGAAGAAGGAGGAAGTTCCAATTTATAAGCAATGGACCCAATCTTCTGAAGAATCCGATATGGCCCATAGAACTTTGGAGCAAGATTACGACGCCCTTTGAGTTTCAAGGAGGATTGTTTGTACGGCTGGAGCCGAAGAAAAACCATATCGCCGACTTGAAAAGTGCGCTCTGAATGGTGTTGATCTGCTTGTTGCTTCATGCGATTTCTTGCCATGTGAAGATTGTCTCGCAAAATGTGAAGAATCTGATCGCGGGTGCGAAGGACCGTGTCAACTTCCTGAACTGGTGAACTGGTGGGGGTGTATGGAAGAAGAGCTGGAGGTGCTTGACCATAGACTGCTTCATATGGGGTCATTTTATAGGCAGTGTGGTAAGAGGTATTGTACCACCATTCAGCAAGAGGGAGCCACTTTGCCCACTGATGTTGTTGTTCTGAGGTGAAGCAACGAAGATAAGTTTCCAAGCATTTATTGACAATTTCAGTCTGACCATCTGTTTGTGGGTGATACCCTAAACTCATCTTCAGTTTGGTGCCAGTGTGGTGAAATAGTTCTGTCCAAAAATGACTAGTGAAAGTCGCATCACGATCCGAGACAATGGAAGAAGGGATGCCATGAAGACGAAATATCTGGTCCATAAAAATTTGAGCAACTGAGGAGGCTGTATAGGGATGACTAAGAGCACAAAAATGACTATATTTGGAGAGGCGATCAACCACAACGAGAATCACTGTCTTCCCGCCAGATTTAGGGAGCCCTTCAATGAAATCCATAGAAATATCTATCCAAATCCATGTAGGTATGGGAAAGGGTTCAAGCAATCCTGGAACGAGTGTTGTTTCACCCTTATTGCGCTGGCAGGTATCACATTCGGCCACCATCTGTTGAATTCTCCTTTTCATGCCCTGCCAAAAGAAGTTACGCCATGCTCGTTCATATGTTTTGAGGAACCCAGAGTGCCCGGTCGATGGAGAAGCATGGAGTTCATAGAAGACAGCCTGTTGAAGATCTGTGCTCTGGGGAAGCACCAAACGACCCTTGTATCGCAGAGAAGCACCATCCCAAGAGTAATGTGGTACAGCAGAAGGGTTGTTGGTCAAGCGTTGGATGATCTGAGATAAGGAAGAGTCATTGACATAACCCTGTTGAACAGATTGCAACCAATTTGGAACAGGCATAGAAATAGCTGAAAGAGAACCTTGGGCACCAAATGTGCGAGAAAGAGCATCTGCCACAATATTGTCTTTACCCTTCTTGTAAGTGATCTCATAGTCATAACCCATGAGTTTGCTAACCCATTTCTGTTGTGCCGAGGAGGAGACACGCTGGTCCAAGAAGTATTTCAGACTCTGGTGATCAGTCTTGATGCAGAAATGATTCCCTAATAGGTATGGACGCCACTTCTGTACTGCATGCAAAATAGCCATCATTTCCTTCTCATAGGTAGAGGCAGCTAAATTCTTACCTGAAAGGGCTTTGCTGGTGAACGCAATGGGGTGTTCATCTTGAAGGAGAACAGCACCAAGTCCATTGCCGCAAGCATCAGTCTCAATAGTGAAGGGCTTGGAAAAATCGGGCATAGCTAGCACAGGTGTAGTACACATAGCTTGTTTTAGTTTGTCAAATGCACACTAAGCAGCAGGTGTCCATGTAAAAGCATCCTTTTTCAATAGAGCAGTTAATGGAGCTGCAATCTTCCCATAATCCTTGACAAACTTACGGTAGTATCCAATCAACCCCAAAAAACCACGAAGGCTCTTGAGTGTCTGAGGACGTGGCCAATTGTTCATGGCGTCGATTTTGGCAAGATCCACGCGAACCCCTTGTGCTGAGATAATGTGCCCGAGATACTCAACTTCCTTTTGTCCAAAAACACATTTAGACTGCTTGGCATGGAGATGATGGTCAGAGAAAAGTTGCATGACAAGATCCAGATGCTGGAGATGTTCATCCCATGTTTTACTATAGATGAGGATATCATCAAAGAATACCAAAATGAATTTCCGCAAGTAGGGTCGAAATATTTTATTCATTAAGGCCTGGAATGTGGAAGGAGCATTAGTGAGGCCAAAGGGCATGACCAAAAACTCATAATGGCCATCATGTGTGCGGAAAGCTGTTTTAGGAATCTCATCCTCATGAACCCGAATTTGATGATACCCAGAACGAAGATCCAACTTGGAGAAAAAGTGAGCCCCATGAAGCTTGTCAAGAAGTTCATAAACAACAGGAATTGGAAACTTATCCTTGATGGTGAGGTGATTAAGTGCTCGGAAGTCAATGCAGAGGCGCCATGACCCATCTTTTTTGCGAACGAGAATAACTGGAGAAGAAAAGGAACTAGTGCTTGGGCGAATAATACCTTGCTTCAATAAGTCCCGAACGAGCATTTCAATCTCCGTTTTTTGGTGGAATGGGTAGAGATAGGGCCTGATGTTGGGAGGAGCGCTGTCAGGAAGGAGCTGAATACGATGGTCTTCTGGCCTGGAAGGTGGTAATCCCACTGGTTCAGCAAAGACACCTGTATATCGATCCAGAATTTTTTGTAGATCCAAAGGAGTAGTGGAGACCGCTGATGGTTGCATCTGGATGGAATGGATCTAAGCAATGACACCATGTGAATTCTTCTTGAGGATTTTTTCCATGCGATGTGAACTGATGATGCTGAGAGAACCTGGCTGTAATCCTGTCAATGTGTGTTTGTGTCCATTGAGGGAAAATTGCATCCAAAGTTCGGCAAAATCCCATAAGATAGGGCCGAGTGTGCGTAGCCATTGAGCGCCCAAAACCACATCACATCCGCCTAAGGGCAAGGCAAACATGTCAGAGCGCAAGGTATAATCTCCCATAGAGATACGCACATTTTGACACTTCCCTTTGCAAGGTAAGGTGCCCCCATTGGAAACCATGACTTCAAAGTTGGAGCAAGGATGGATAAAACAATCAGCTTGTTTGGCGATCCGAGGGTCAATGAAATTATGAGTGCTACCAGAATCAATGAGGATTGTAAGAGGAAGCTTCTTGAAGTAACCCCTGACCCACATTGTTTGGGGGGTGGTGATTCCAGCTAAAGCATGGAGAGATATCTCTGGCTGGTCATCCTGAGACGGAGGGTCAATAGGCGTTTCCTGAATGTCGACCGGAGCATCCAGTGTTTCTGGATCTTCGTCACCCATTTCAGAGGCATGCGGAGACTCCACATCCAAGAGATAGAGCTTTTGCTGAACACATCTATGTCCCCGAGTGAATTTCTCATCACAATTATAGCAAAGACCCTTTTCTCTGTGTGCTTGCATCTCTGTTTCAGACAAACGCTTGATAGGAGTCGGTCGAGGAGCCTGCGGTATAGGTGGTCGCTGAGAACCCACATTTCGGAAGGGAACAAAAGTGGGCTTGGAGCATTGTTGGGCTGCAATCTTGTCTTCTGCCAATTTAGCCAACCCGAGTGCTTCCATCATTGTGTTGGGACAGAACATTTTGACCTCAGAGCGGATGGCATCCTTTAGACCACTGATAAAACAACTCCGGTAAAATTCATCAGACAATCCTTCGGTGTGGTTGGCTAGATTCTCAAATTCGGTTTGATACTCTCTCACAGTGCCAGTTTGGCGAAGTTTAGTGAGGGCTCCTGTGAAGTCATCAAAAGCACTAGGACCAAATCGTTGCAAAAGGAGCTGGCAAAAGTCTGGCCAGTTGGGCTCTGGATGAGCCTTGATGTACCAACGGTACCATTGGAGAGCTTCCTGTTCCAAATGAAAGGATGCCAACGGAACTTTGTTGACATCAAAAGTATTATGCAGACTGAAATACTGTTCTGCACGATAGATCCATCCAGTTGGATCGATACCATTGAAGCGAGGAAAATCAAGCTTCGGACCACGAAAATTGCTGGAAGAAGAGAACCCATTGTCTACTGAAGACTCGGACTGCCGTTTGTTGTTCATAGCTGAATGTTCAAGATGGAGACCAAGAAATTTTTCATCCAGATCCTGGAGTTTGGCTTGGATGGCTGCAAGGGCTTCCTCCATGGTTTTTGCTCCTGCACGGGTGACAACCATAACCAGGGATTTTTTTTATTTTTTATTTTTTTGACTGGGTAGGAAAACAAAAACAGGAACTATTTCAGTAAAGGAAAATTTGGATTTGGGAAAAAATCAGAAGGGTAATTGGAGTTTGACTCGTTTTTTGGACACTGTTGGATAGACAGGGAAGCAAAAATGAGGATTTTAGCAGCGGGGTGAAAGGATGGGAAAATTTGGCAGAGGGGAACAAAGAAGCAAAATTCAGAAAGGAACTCTGTGGTAAAAATTGAAGGCGATTGGGTGAAATCTGAGGAAGTTATGGCAAACCCTAAAAATAGACAAATGTGGGATTTCGGGCTGTAGGAAAGGGAATTGAGGATAGGGTCCTCAGGGATAAAATATGCAGAATGGAATGACAGGGGTTCCCTGAAATTTTCAAGGAAAACAGAGGTAAAACAAGGGAGATATGGAGAAAAAACGGGATTTTTTTTTTTTTTTTTTTTTTTTCCAGACTGGAGCGGCTACGGCTCAGTGTTTTTTTTTTTTTTTTTATAGACTGGAGCGGCTACGGCTCTGCTTGCAGAATGGGATCTCCGGTTCGAAGGATTCTGGAACAATGCCGAACGGCTGGATCTGGAACAGCTTGCAAAATGAATCTGAAACGGCGCAGCAGTGATCGACAATAGTTCAACTGAAAGTAGATATGGACCCCAGGTATGTGCGGCTTCCTAACAGTTTAGGGTTTTCACTCGGCCACCAATGCTGTCTAACGGCTTGCGTATTGGGGCAGTACCCCTCACTCCACGGCTCAGGTAAAACTGATAACCGCTTTGCCACAAACGATAGCTCTTGGTTTACCTCACAGGTGGGAACTAGTCAATCAGGTAGGGGTCGTTGCCCTTTTCGCCGGCAGGTCCTCTCAATGGGCCAGCTACTTTGGGGTTCCTGTGGTACTCCTCACAATGATTTTTAGGGCTTATGCCCAAGTACTTCCCACAGTTAAGCGGATAGGGATTATTCCCAAATCCGAACCTGCAACAGATGCGAAAAAAAAATTTTGGCAGAAATTTCACCCATCGAGCCCAAGAAAGTGCTCTGATACCAGATGTGAGGCACCTGCAACAATTAATTAACAAGAATACGCGAAATAGCAGAAATGACAGAACTCAGAATCACTTTTGTATTGATCACAGGCCACTTCGAGGGGGCAACCTCCTTTGAGCAAGCTCAATACAAATAACTTCACGGTGCCTTCATAGGTCTCAACACACACTTATATACTAATTCTAGGCGCCAATACTATGGGTCGAAACCATGGGCCGTTACAAACTATGGATCAACAATACTACGGGCGACTTACAAAGCATATGCGCCAACAACAATAACACAAACTATTGATCAACAAATACTACGGGACGACTTACAAAGCATATGCGTCCAACAACAACATACTAACAAGGTAAATATGGGTTCCTAACATCCAAACATCCACTGTAAGCAAATAAGTAATTGCAAAACATACAAACAATCACACTACACAGTATTTAACGTGGTTCAACCCCAGGATGGAGGCTACGTCCACAAGAAATGTTGTTATAATAGTCTTTGGGAAGGGTACAATAGTTCTTTGTCTGCACACTTAGCTGCAGACTCTCTTCTCTCTCAATCGGCCTCTGTGCACTCACCTTGCAGAGCCTTACAAAATGTCTCTTACAGAGATCTATTCAATCAACTATGAGAACCACACAAAATTAAGAGTAACCCTTTCCCATACAAAAATGCCTTATTTATAGATCATGCCCATAGGTCATGTCTTTACAATCTGCAGGAAAAAACCCTTAGGTTTACAAAACTGTCACGGTTTCCCCAAAACCTGACTGCTGGCTCCTGGTAGCAAATATTCCATCGTGGGAGTCTTCTATGCATGCTTCAAGTCATTATCGTCCTTCCTATTGTGCGCATGCCAACAGGTCACTTTCACTAAGCCGTTCTTCTTCTAACGGTCTCGTGCGACTAGTTCAGATAGTGGTATCTTTTGCATGTGTGACCAGTCGCTTTCTTCCTGATTTGTTCCTACCTGTCGATTGGCACTCCTAGATCATATTTACCAAAAATAGACTATCGCCGGTCTAACCGGAACACGTGCCATCTTCTATCCAACACTCTGCCTTGCTGGATCTCCGTAGACTGGACACATCGCAGTACTGCCTCCTTGCAATACTGATCCTCGCAGCTCTTCCGACGCTGCGCTGCGCACAACTTCGCAGCATCCCAAAAACTGATACAAAATTGTTTCAATTGAACTGCTCTCAGCTCCGTAGTTCCAAAACTCCTTCTTGCTAAAAAATGCCCCACTTGGGCCAGGTCCAACACTATGTAAAGACTGTGTCACATGGGGTTAAACTTGCCTGCCCCCAGGCGTTTCTTAATTTGGTCACCAAGGAGGACCAAGTCACCTTCCTTGTACTGTTGGGGACGGACAGACCTATTATACCAACGAGGAAACCTAAAGCTATATGAGGGGTTCTGAATACACCTTCCATAATCGAAACAAAAATTGAAAAGGGCCAGTAAACAAGTACAAGTCTAGCTAAATATCCTGTCTCCAAGAAACATAAGTACAAAGACCATCTCTAAAATGTATGTAAAGAAAGATCGGATACAAGTCACTATGGTAGAAACATTTTTCAACTTCACTATTGTTAACCTCAGACATCATGCAGGTAGAGCTAACCACTGAAGGTGCCATAGTACCAATGCGTGAGGGATCAAAATGATGATCTTCAAAATGAAGAGCAAAGCTGAAGGATGTGAAGGAATCTGCAAGAGAAAATTCATCATCATGGGAGTTGGAAATTATAGAAATAGAATCAAACTCTTCAGGAGCACTGATTTGTGGATCTATAGGAGATCTCAAAGACTCATCAAACTCAAACATCAAACTAGGGTTGGACAAGACTGTGATTGGATCCAAATCCAAATGGATGGCAGATTGTATTATAGGCTCATCTCGTTCAATAAGACCGAGGGTGGGAAGGGAATGAGATCTATGATAGAAACCCCCCAAGGCTCATCATTACCATGCATGGACGTGATAAAATCTTCATCTAAAGGTAGAGTACCATCAAAGCATCCGTGTGAACAAGATGGGTTGATTGCCTGTGCGGACAACATAATGGGATCTTCCTCTACTGTCCATGAAGAAGAGAGATCCGAATCTGCAATGGGTTGTTGAACATGATGAGCAATCTTAACTGCAGACAAGGGCATATCCATCCCAATGTGTGAAACATCTCCATACGTTGAACTCGTGGAAGGTAGATTCCATGGATCACTGAAATACGATGTTCGGAAAGGTATATGATTGAGCGAGGAAGGAGCCTCATTAGGCATGGTTCCTACAAAGGCGATTGGTGCGGGGAAGTCGAATGATCCCATAAAGGATGGATACAATCCTACACCAATGTTCCTAGTTTTCGGCTGAGAATATTTGATCTGGGGAACAACAGTTCTCGACGATGCTACAAAATTAGAACTAGGGAAGTCTAGCTGATCGATCATCATGATTCTGCCTTCGTGAGGAAAGCAGATAACTCTAAACACAGAGGATACGATCGCTTTCATTGCGTAGATCCAATTCCTTCCCAGAATAAGGTTGTATTTTATGGGCGCATCAACCACCTCGACTTCAATAGGCACGGATTTCCCACCCAAGTGGACCTCAAGGGAAGAGATAATACCATGCGGCCTAAATGACCGACCATCGAACGAAGTAAGCATGGTCATAGATTTGGACAGGGGAGGAGAACCAAGATCTTTCTAGCAATCCAATGACATTAACGAGGTGGAAGCACCTTCGCCAACCACCGTGCGTTTAAAAAACTTATCCAAGAACCTTACATGGATTTGAAAATCTACATGGTAAGGTAAGCGAGGCTGGACATTAGTAGTGTCGAATTTAATGACGCTAGGGCTCTCCTCATCCTGAACTCCCAAAGAAGATAAGAGGGCGTGTTGCTATGAAGGACATGCCTGTAACACCTCAAGAGATGACATGGCACACGGAGTTTGACCCAAATCTTCTACAATAGAGTATTTCTGGGTGGCTCGAGCATTGGGATTGTGTGTTGAGCGCTTAAGAACACCTTTCGATATCCTCGGCACAGTAGTGGGCTTCTCGATATTCAGTGAAGTTTCAGGAGGAGGAGGAGGAGGCTCATTCCCCATATTCAATTGTGGTGCACCATAATCGTGTTGATGAGTAGCAACACTAACCTGAGATTGGACCATGTTCACGCATCCCATCGCCAGTAGCGGGAGCATTCGAAGCCATATTCTGATGATGCGGAAGGGGATCTTTCAACACAGCTGGGCTCTATGAAAGATGCTTCGATGCTTCCTCAATTCAGGGACACAAGTGAGTCAGGTGATCCTCCCCACAAAGTTTGCAAGGGAATTTCACCTTTCGTCTTGGCTTACAGTCCCCACCAGCATTTCCGCCATCCTGAGGAGGGTTGGCGTTCTCTTTCTTAAGAGTGTTTCGATTACTTCCATTATTCGAATTGTTCCCACCCTTACGGTTATTTCTCCCCTTCTTCTTACCACCAGTTTGTTGGTTACCTGATGGGTTTGCCATTTGTATAGAATGAACATCAAAAGATTGGGTAGGAGTGGACGAGGCACGAGCCTGTCCGAATGTGGATTGGCCAATAGAAAATTTTTGCATTTGGTTGGTGACCAAATCCATGGGTCGAGTACTTGTAGATCCAACAATGTCGTTGGCATGTGGTCCAGGAACTAGTTTGGGCTCATGTCGTGACCGCAGTGCGTCAGGAATAATATCATATAGGATGCCAGACTGAGCGTAAACTAGGTCTAACTGCTAGACTTTAAGTATAGCTTGTTCCTCAGTCGTAATACTAGATACAGAAACATCTTTCGAAATATATGGAAGCAAAAACTTAAGAAACCATTCCAACAGAAAATCTGGAAGAATGTTGGTTTTCATGATCCTCTTCCGTCGACGCCACTCTTGAACATGGTCAGATATGTGCATGGCCTTGTCTTGGCGGAAGGTAGACAAAATTTTGGTGCCGGTATCGTAATGAACCGGCAGCTGAAAATGGTCTAGGAAAACCAAAGCTATCTCGTTGAAACCTCTATAAGTGCCCCCAGGAAACTCGACATACCACTTCGCAGCTTCCCCCGTGAGGGTGCATTGAAATAGTCTCAGATGAATAGAATCGTGATTTAATGAATTTGAGGAGCACCAAAGGTGAAAAGTCGTAACATGATCACCCGGATCCTCACCATTATTCCCTTCAAACTTAGGAATGTCCGAAGGGAGCTTGGTAGGGACTAGAGGCCAAGAAAGATCATCACACACCGGATCATTCGTAAGCTTCAAAAGATCGGCTAGGTTGAAATGAGCAAGAAACGGGAGCGGTGGCTGTGAATCTGGATTAAAGGCTCCCAAAAGAGGCTATCCTTGTGGACCGTAGGGATGATATGAACCATGACCATGACCATAGGGATGATAACCACCCCCACCTTGAACTGTATACCGGTACGAAGGCGTATATGTGTTGTGAGTACCATGGTGAGGAGGGTTGTAATAAGGGACATAACCAACTGCATTATAAGAAGGATTGCCACCATATTGATGAGGCATATAAGTGCTATTTGTAGCAGGAGCAGTTGAGTAATGACCGTAATTATAAGGTACATTTCCACCCGCAACGTTAGGAATGTTCCCACCCCCAGCATTGGGAATGTACACACCCCCAATGATGGGAATGTACCCAACCCTATTGTTGGGAATGTGTCTACCCCCGGTGTAGGGTATGTTCCCTCCTCCCATGTTGGGAATGTGCCCACCCCCAGTGTTGGGAATGCATCTACCCCCAGCGTTGGGAGGGACATGTTGGTTAGCAGTCATGGTCATAGTCACAGGTATATGTGTAGAAACATGCACGTTTGGTTGTGTAACGTGAGTCATGTTATGTGAAGTGTTCCCACTAAAATGAGGGGCAATCCTATGGCGTGGTCCTCCCCCAACAGTCGTAGAAGCTGAAGGGACATGACCAGACATAAATTGAAAAGGAGCAGAAAAGGTCATGCCACCTCCAGACGGAGCGGAAGTGGATGTGCCACCTCCGGAGGGATCAGAAGAAGTTGTGCCACCCCCGGAGGGAGCAGAATGAGTGGCACCGCCCCCGGAAGGGACAATGCCTGTAGCTCCAAGGCTAGTATTAGATTGACTACCCGACGAAGTGGACATAACATTCGAATTAAGGATAGGCATACCAAGTGAAGAAGGATTAGTGGTCGAAGGGTTCATGGTGTCATTAATATCTGGCATCCCATATCTGAATCCCTGTGGGTAAGTACAATGAGATGGATTTGTCTCTAGGGGTGGATATGGCCCAAAATTTGCAAAAGTGTCGTGTGGGCGTGAACCTTCCCCTCTAAGTTCCCTAGGAGTGGAAGGAACCGGTTGTCCATCGACATCCATTGACGGAGTCACGGGAATTCTTCCCAGTGTGCCAGTTGCGGAAGTCATAATGTACTTGTGAAGTTCTTCGTAATTATCAAAAGTATCAGAGGGGATCTCCTAGTGTCTCTTATGAAAATGACGTACTACCTCGTCAGCTGGAAAACTAGCTAAACGACGAGACCAATGGAGAGGTGGATCTCGCTCCACAATAACTCCAAATAAAAAGAATGCCTCCTAATGGCCAACTATCGATCAAAGAGCACACACCTAAATAAACTACATCCAAATGCACACAAACAGGACTGACTCAAGGGACCTCCCCACACTACAACTGGTATGTCTCGCCTAGGAGAGGATTGAGACTCCCAAGCTATAACCGAAGGTAACAGAATCAGTTATAAGGGTTCCTAGACTTCACTTCCTACATAGGGTCAAATCTCTATACAACAGGAAACTATGTTGTCCAACCCCTATTTGACTCGGGATACGTACAGTATAACCACTGCAAGCACCCTATGCGGTACATAGGTAAAGCAACTAAGGTCACCACAATATAACCAATGCTCAAGGGGACAGTCGTAAGTGAGATCCGTCATATGGGCAGGGTAGCTAATCCCGAAACTCAAGAGGTATAGATCCCTCAAGAGACCCTGTACACAAACAAGTCCTGGAAATATATCCCACGTTCAGCCAGTATTGGAGGGCTATCTCCACAACCAACCTCCCGTGACCTCGTGCTTAACTCTGGTTTGAGTAGAGCTTCTTGAAAACATTGATGTATATAATGGGTTTCACCACTCCCTAGTCAGTGTTGGCTTAAACTGACCCAGAGGTTTCCAATTAGACCCAGGTTCTTTGCGGTTCTCCCTTTGACCAACAAAACCCCTTTGCACCGGCCCTTTCGGAAACAACCTACGAGCAGGTTGAGGTCTCACCCAAGGTGTATCTTATGGGGTACTTGTGAAGAACCTACAATAATTAATTAATGCAAATACACAAGATATCATAAATAACAGAACTTAGAATCAACTTTATATTGATCACGGGCCACTTCAAGGGGGCAACCTCCTTTGAGCAAGCTCAATACAATTAACTTCACCGTGCCTTCAATGACCTCAACACACACTTATATACTAAGTCTATGCCCAATACTATGAGTCAAAACCATGGGACATATAATACTATGGGACTACTTACAAAGCATATGCGTCCAATACTATGGGTCAATACTATGGGCTAATATAAACTACGAATCAACAAATACTACGGGACGACTTACAAAGCATATGCATCCAACAACAATATACTAACATAGTAAAGAGAAGGGTTGACATAGGTGACTTAACTCTGGTTTGAGTAGAGCTTCTTGAAAACACTGATGTATATCATGGGTTTCACCATTCCCTAGTCAGTGTTGGCTTAAACTGACCCAGAGGTTTCCAATTAGACCCAGGTTCTTTGCGGTTCTCCCTTTGACCAACAAAACCCCTTCGCACTGGTTCTTTTGGCAACAACCTACGATCAGGTTGAGGTCTCACCCAAGGTGTATCTTATGGGGTACTGCGGAATCAGGTTTCCACAGTAAATGATGAGTTGTTTATCTGAACAAGTTGCGCAGCGCAGGACAGAAGGATGGCACTGTGGGGCAAAGTGATGCAGTACGCAATAGGATCTATGCTACGAGCAGTACTGCGTGGTGGAGGCAACACTATGGGCCGCACTAAGGGTTTCTTACTACTACGAATCTTCTTCTGGAACTACGAGTCACCCGCACCTATCCTCTACTTGGAAGATCTTGGAAACGTTAAGGCACTGAAATGAATATCACTCATCCATTCATTCAAGCACTTACTGGTTATCTTTCTAGCGTTCATTCTAGAACTTGGATTATTACAATGTGAACCGAAATGATAAACATGATTAATTGTGTTGTGTTCCTTCACTGTGCTTAAGAAAGTATTTAAACTTAAATGACTGATTCATGACCTTAACCTAGAATTGAAATGTTTTCCATTCATCTACTCCCGTGGAACCTAGCATATCATTCCCAAACTTCTCCTATTGGTAAATGCATATCAAAGTTCTCATATTACAGCATGCAAGGAAAAATTCAAACATTCATTCTACAGAAAATACAGCCAGCCATTCATTCATAAACATCATCACATAACACAAGATTTAATGTGGTTCACTTCCCCGGATGGAAAGCTACGTCCACAAGAACGGTTGGTAATATATTTCCTTAAAAAGGGATGGGGCAACCGTTCTTAGTCTACGTACTCAGTTGGAGACTCTCCTTTCTCTCGGCTAGGCCTCTGTGCACACAGTTGCAGAGCCTTTACAATCTTCTTAGCTCGAAGAGATTTTACAATACAAAAAGGTTATCATCTTAAATTCTCAGCAACAACAAAATAACCAAAACCCGAAAGAGAACCCCCATCCCATACAAAATGTCTTCTTAAATAGATCATGCCCAAAGGTCATGTCTGTACAATGCCGAAGACCTAAAACCCAAAACCCTAAGGGTTTCCAAAACTGCGTCGGTTTTCCAAACTGGCTTGCTGGCTCCTAGTAGCGTCTGCTTGATCATGGAGGATCTCCACATCCTCATTCTGTCGCTATCGGCCTTCCTGTCGCACGCGTGCCTGTAGGCTGCTTCTGCCGAACCATTTCTCTCTAACGGTTTTACCTTCTAAGCATGCCAAGTGTTGCTTTCCTTAATAACCCATGCATGGTTGCCTTCCTATTTTGCCTACGTCTGCCGCTCGGCAATCCTGGAATATCTTTCCAAAAATGGTTGCTACCGATCGAGCCGGTAGCTACACTTGATACTTGTCCAGCACGCTTCTTTACTAGCTCTATATGGCTTCCTAACTCCGCAGCACTACTTCGGTGCAGTACTGGTCTTCGCATCACGGCCAAAACTTCGATGCTGCACGCAACTCCGCAGTCTGGTCAAAAGTTGGATGCTGCGCGCAAATTCGCAGCATCCTCAATACTTAGCCAAAATTGTGTTTCAAAGCTGCACTCAGCTGAGCTTTCCCTGCTTGCCTCAGAAAGGTGCTTCCAAAACTTCATCTCAACCTAGGCCCAACATGCCCCTAACACTTACATGTGGCTCGTCCCCGAGCCACTAATTGTTTCAACTGTCTCACTCTGCGCTGCGACCGGTGGAACGAACTTGGCCGTGAACTCATCATATGCACCGCACAAATACACCACTGCTTCTCTTGTATCCTCCTCAACCTGTTTAATTGTCTCAAGCAGTGTTGGAGTTTTTTCTTGTCCAATTTGGTCTTGTACCTACTCTTGGTTATCATGCAGTTCTGCTAACATATCTTCAATCTGTTGCGATACCGCCATGGAATTCTGTAGGAGCTACTACGAGTGATTATCCATCTCAGTCTCTTTTTGTTGTAATTCCTGTACTTCTTTCTTTAAGCTGGATATCTCCTTGTATCTTGGCATCCTTTCTCTGGGTGGCAGAGCTTTAACCTCTACATTCAACTTGTCCAGCACGGTCTGTTTGTCTTGTACTGCGGTCTTGACATGCAGCAACCCTTGATCCTCTTCAAGGGTCACGATTTCCTGTGAGACCTTATCCAGGAGAGATTGGCACTTAGCCATCTCACTTGTAATGCTTTCCGATGCGGCGCTCACTGCTTGTTCTCTGACTTGCTGCTCAGTTAATGGCACCTACTTATTTAGCTTATCCTTCAATGTGGCAATATCGGCCTCATAATATATCTCTTTATCCTGCATCTCCGTCTGCAGGGATTTCACCTTATCTCCGATCCTCAAAACTGTGTCTACAGGATCATCCTCGATTTCTATGCCTTTGATATCCTTCGCCACATTGGATATGGTAGTCTCCAAATTTTGTTGGCGGTCATGTTCGTTGCGTAGCTGTACTTCTGCCTGCAGCTGAATTTTCCTGTTTGCTGTGGTAAGATCTGCTTGTAGCTTCATCGATTCAACCATCCGTTCATGCATCTCCTCCATGATCTATGTGTGGATGAAGTGCAATCCTAGTAAAGGGATTTTGGGTAAGTCGAGCTCTACCCTCTCGACTCCCTTTGTGTCCAAGACAACTTGTTCTGTCATTGGCAGCGCAACAGCCAATGGGTCCAGATGGACAATTCTAGTCTTCGATGACAGCATTATTGCCAGCTGATGGCTTCCTTGCTTTGCGGTTCCTACCAACCTCCTTTCAGCCCCTGCTTCCTGCAGCAAAACAAGGCTTTTCTAGACATCGTCCATTTTCTTCGCTAGGCCTTGCATTGCGAGCCACGTCTGGTGCAAGTCATCGTTGATGACCATGTCCTTCTTTTCTTTAGCCGCCATAAGCTCCTTCATCTGCTCTGAGACTGTTTCGGCTATCATCTTGTAGTCATCATCATTGAGGACTGCCTCCGATTGAATCTTTGTAGCCTTCACCTTTTTCTCGACTTTGGCTTCTCCGAAGTCTCAGCTTCTTTTCTCTTCCTTGTTTCTTCAATGATTGGGCATGAGAACGGGATCAGCTCATCTTCTGCTGAATCTGTCTCCACGTCCATGACCTCTACGCGGAAATCTGTTGGCCAATCTTTCATGAGGTCCTCAATATCCTGCTCATACATGATGTACTTTCCTGGGAACCACTCCGGTTTCCTCGTTTGTGCTTTCGGCGAAATGAAGATACATTTCATATCCGCCTCAAAGTCGATGATGTGGATATACTTCGCCGTGACCTGCTTTGTAATGCAGGGTGTCTTTGTGATTGCGTCGCAGCTGAATATAGTACTAGTAAAAGACTTCTGCTATCGCATGCTGGCGCTCTGCATTTGTGCTTGCCCAGAGGTTGACGAACTTAAACCCTCTAGGATCCTTGGTGTCCATAATGATGCGCGCATAATCTCATGGCACCTTCCATCCACACAAAGCAATCAAGATGATGAGCTAGGTGAAATGGAACTGGCCGCCATTCACCTGTGAGTCGTTGAGTTCTTCAAGGAACTCATTCAATAGAAACTGACACCAATTGAAGGTGTTTCCTTCGGCCGCTGCGGCACCAAGGATTATTGCGCCCGTAGGCACCTCCGAAGGCCTATTTGTTTTGAGCATCTTGCCTACGAGCAACTGTGTTACAAATATTGTTGCTCTGTCCTCTATATCTTCTGTCAGGAATCCTCTTTTTTCCTTCACCACCGAGTGGGTTTTCTTCATCTTCTCAACAGCCTCTTTTTCTTTGTTCTTCCCTTGAAAGAATTGGTTAGGATCCTTACCGTGCTTTCTTAGCCCGGTGATGCGGTGGATCAAATCAATATTAATGTCAATGTTCCTATCCAGCCACAGATAACCTTGGTGGATTCGCACCATGAGTGTGCGAACCACTATATTCAGTTTGGGAGAACGGTCAAAATGTGGCAATCTCAGCAAGTTTAGTAGCCCCGACTAAATGACAGGTGCTAGACAACTATCAGCTACCAAGTTCAAAGTTCCCTTGGAGTCCTTTTTCCAGCACATATACTAGTCTGGTTGAAAATCTGGGTACTTGGGAACATCCGGCTCGTCTTTCTTCATTCCCAAGAGGTCATAATCCTCCCATTTACAATCTCCTATCTTTCCCAGTAGATTCTTAGCAACATTTACATGCTTTGAGATAGGTGACAGCGGGATGTTGTATCTTGCATTCTTGGACAATTTAAACACAGGGGCATTCAGTGCCCGTGGGGAGATATATTCAGGTGTCATCTTCAAAGGTTCTGTCTGAAAGACTGGTGATTTTTGTGCCGAGGAGCCCAACTTTATGATGTTGGATCGAGGTGCAGTTACAACTTTTCCCTTATCTTTTGTTTTTTCCTGCATCATTGGATTAATTCTTGGTGATCTACGGGATCCTTCACCTTATTCTATGGCGACCTTCTTAACTGGAGTTTTCATTAACTGCTGAATCCCTCCGTGCTGAAAGATCCTCAGTGCTTCTTTGATGGTGAGTTCTTCTCTAAAGGAAGGTTTGGACATTCATAAATGAGGTAGCAGCTCAGGTATATAGAATACAGATGGTTACTAGATCAGAGAGGTTAATCGCAAGAAAATTCTAAGTGCTTGGTAATGCCCGCGAGTCTCCCAATGGTGTTATTTATAGGCACAGCAGACCCTCTCCCGTGCCCTTCAACGGCTAGATAAGCATTTAATGTAGAGTCCGTTGGCAAATTTGAGCGGATCGTTCGGTCTTTTCTGTCGTCAGCATGCTCAGAAAGGCTATCTTTGCTTTAAATGTTGAAGTGGTTGCTACAATGGTCATCTAACAGGTATTTTTCTGAAAAGCCATGCAACGGCTATTTTTCTCTGGGTGCTGCGCCGAACTGCGCGGCAAGCCATCTGCAACCCTGCGCGGCTACTTCGCAGTGCCAAAAATTTCCAACTGCGCGGCTTCCACTATATATATTTTTCTTCTTCTTTCTTTCTTTCTTTTTTTCGCGCAGCTTCAACAGTGTTGTGCGGTGCATAGTTCATTCTTCTTATCATACCTTCTTCCTTTTATCATACATGTACAGACTCCTTTACATTTCTAGTGTCCACTTTCAACTGTACTTGACACTTAGAACTTCCTTCCTTGGCTCGTTATTCAGGGTTCTGTGAAGCAGTGCTATCATGGTATAGCTTTAGTCTGCTTCCATGTATCAAAGTTGGCAAGGTATCACGAGCTAAATTGGCTAACTGGACTGCACCAGTGTTAGTAACATGTATCACAATATATGGTCCAAGCCAATGCATCTTAAATTTACCAAGGAATTTAATGAATTTGCTATCATACAGGAGGACTAGATCCCCTACCTGAAAACACTTGTTCTTTATATGGCGATCATGCCATGCTTTCTCGCATTCCTTCTGAGCTTGCTGGTGGAAGCCTGCGATGAAGCGATCTTCCTCCAAGCCCAGTAAGTGTAGTAATCTTTCTTCTAGAGCTTCGCAGTCTTCCATCCCTATAAACGCAACGATTCTCAAATTAGGAACAATATATTCCATAGGCATTATAGCCTTCTGCCCATAAACCAACCGAAAGGGTGTCTGTCCTGTCAATTTCTTGCATGTAGTCATGTATGCCCATAGCACAGATGAGACGCGTAGGTCCCAGTCGTCTCTATTTACATTGCACACCTTAGTGAGTGCGTTCTCCAATATTTTATTGAAAGCCTCTACAATACCATTTGCCTGTGGGTGATATGGAGTACTGCACTGATGACGTTTGTGGAATTCCTCTGTAAGCACCTCAATCGTCTTGTTCAGAAAGTGAGTACCTTGGTCACTCATCAAAATCTTCGGATAGCCAAATCTGGTGAGTGTTTCTTCAAAAATAAACTGTGCTGCAGTCCTTAACTGGTTTTGCTTCTTCCCATCTGGTGAGGTAATCTGTAGCAGTAATAATATACCTTGCACCCGTTCTTTTTCCTGGTGGGTTTATAGGACCCACAAAGTCTATTGCCCATTTTTCAAATGGCTGCAGTGTCAGCTGTGGATTCAATGGCATCTCATATTGGCGTGATGGTTTTCCTATCCTCTGACAGACAACACAGTTGGCATCTTTATGGAGCGTAGGCCACCATAGCCCTGCACGCAATATCTTCTACGTAGTAGCCCTTCCTACATAGTGACCTCCTGCGATTCCTGAGTGTGCGTCGGCTAGAATAAATGGCTTCTCATGATCGAGTGCGCACCTGCGCAGGACTTCATCTGGCCCAAGTTTGTATAACTAACATGCAATTATAGTGAAGTCCACAGCGTGCACCACTAACCATTTTTTCTGCTGGACCGAGAATTCCTGGGGTGGCATCCCTGTGGTGAGGAAGTCAATGATATCCTTGTAATAATCATCAGAAACCCGTATACTAAATAACTGCGCATCAGGCAAACTGTCTTCAATATTCGTCGGCTCCTCTCCTGACTCAATCCTTGAAAGATGATCAGGTCCCAAGTTCAATCTACTTGCCTTGACAATAATTTCAAAGTCATATTCCTGGAACAGCAATAGCCATCGGCATATGCGTCCCCCTAACACTAGCTTGTTGACCAAATATTTCAACGCATAATGGTCAGTAAACATAAGGAAGTGTGATCCCAGCAAGTAGTGTCTAAATTTCTGTAGGGCATATACCATCGCAAGACCTTCCCTCTCAGTAGTAGTATAGTTCTTCTTTGCTGTTGAAAGCTTTCTGCTAGAAAATGAAATAGGGTGGTCAATACCTCCCTCTCCTGGCTGAGCTAACACGATCCCCAGGGAAATACATGATGCATCAACATGGACATGGAATGGCTTCATCTAGTCTGGAAAGACTAGAATCGGCGCAGTGACCATCTTTTCTTTTAATGTGTCAAAACCCTGTTCGCATTCTGTGTTCCAAATGAACGGTGCATCTTTCTTCAACAGCTTCTCCATTGTTGCGGTTATCTGTGCATAACCCTTTATAAATTTCCTGTAATATCCAGTATGGCCTAATGTAGATCGCAACATCTTGACTGAATTTGGTGTTGGTAAGTTTGCAATAACTGCAATCTTCGCAGGGTCTACCATCAGTCCTTGCTTACAGACAATGTGGCCAAGTAAAATTCCATAAGGCACACAGAAAATACACTTTTTCAAATTCAAGGATATTTGATGCTGTCGACACTTCTCGAGCATCATGTGGAGATTCATGCAATGATTTTTCAATAGACCAAATACAGTCCAATCATCAAAATACGCTTCTAAAAACTTGTGCATAAAATCTTTAAATGCTGTGACGATGACTCTAGAGAATATGGCAGGTGCGTTCTTCATCCCCAAAGGCATGACGGTGTACTGGAATGACCCCCATTCTGTAGCAAATGTCATCTTATGCCTATCCACAGGATCAATCCTGATTTGATGATAACTAGAGAAACCATCAGTGAAAGAATATGCCTCATTTCCTCCAACGTTATCAAGCACTTCGTCTATGAATGGAGTGGGAAATGGGTCGTGCATGGAAGCATCATTCAACTTTCTGAGATCCACACAAATCCTAATCTCGCCTTTTTCTTTCTTGTCTTGAACAACCATGGGGCTAATCCATTCATATTCTTCAACTGGTTCAATGATTCCTGCTTCTAACATCTTATCTAGCTCCGCGCGGACTTTTTCCTTATAGCGTGGATTCAATATGTATGGCCTCTACTTGACAAGCTTAGCACCTGGTGTTAAAGGTATTTTCATGACCCCTAGGTCTCCCAAAATTCCCTTCATCTCTGTAAATTTTGTTGGAAATAGTTCCTGATACTCATGTAAGGTATCTGCGATCTCTGCAATAGTCTGATCGTCCCAATAATCTCCTATTGATGCGAACTTTGGCTCTTTGTCTGTGCCAATGTTCACTTTTTGTGTTTTTACTGGTCCAGTCATATCTGGGATTTCCAAAGGATGTTCGTCTACCTCACGCGCGCCTTTTAACTCTGGTATGTCTATGTTGCGCGGGTCCTCCTCATCGTCTTCATTTGTATCATTAGTATCTTTAGCTAAGTTGTAACACTCGATCAGGTGCTCTTCATGTTCCTTCCATTCTGATTATAGGTGCATAGGAACGCACTCTGTCCCAAAAAACACTTGCAATGTTATGTTTTGATGATGACAGTCGTCCTGGAATATGCACTTCTTGATTAGCTGTAATGCTTCATGGATTAGTGGATTCTCGTCTTCAAAACTGAAGTCCTTCTAGAAGTTCGCAATGAGTAGCTCCCAATTAGTGAGTTCACTGCGCAACTCCAGGTCTAGGTACCATTTCTCTGGGAAACCCGCATCCAATGTATGTACAAATAAATGTACCCATTCTGTAAGTGGTCTTTCCACCCATGCCTTTAAACGGATTTCAATGTGTTGATTAGGGTTTGTCTGTCCATTATACTTTTGAAAGGGTAAAGTAACCTTTTCGACAAATCGGATCTGCATCTTAGTTCTGCATTGATCCCAAGTGGTCAATGTTTTCTTATGTGCATTCCACCATCTGGTAGGTGTATCGTGCAATGCTATATCTAAAGCTGGTAGTCTATGCTAATCTGGTATAACTGCATTATATTCCCTTATGAAACTATAAACATTAGCAGAACCATCATATGTGGGAATAGGACTCACCTCTTTTCCAATCCAGCACAGTGATTTTGTAACCTGCGCACATCTTCTTGCTGATACTTCATGCATGTAGCTTTTCCAATTCTCCAGTCCTGTATCCGAGTCAGAGATACAAGAAGTGTCACATCGCCAACTGAGCTTACCGTCCGTAATAGGATTAATGTAGTCTTCCTTGTTCGCAGTTAGCTGGTATAGTCGGTCTAAATCTTGAGCTTGGGATTCCTTCTAATCAGCTCACTATATCTATCACCATCTTTAGGATCCAATGGTGCGATGACCCTAAGATGCTTCCCTTCAAAGATCATCTTCTTTGTCTTCAAGTTTATGATAGCCAAGTTATCCATTGCCCAATCAATTCCCAATATTGCTGGAAAATGTTGACTATCATCCACATTTTCAATAACCTCAAAGTCTGCATGACTCTGTACTTCGTCAATGTCAACTACTACATTAGCTAAGCGGCCAAAAGGTATGACCTTCTCCTAATTATCCATTCGTAACTGGATAGGTGACCAGAGAAACTTTGGTCGACCCATCTACTGCCATGTCTACTTAGTCAATACATTCACTTTTGATCCCAGATCAAGGATGACTTCATCCATTTCAAAATCTCCTATCTACGCAGTAAGCCTCATCTCTCGGCATATTCTTTTGTGCTTCCTTATATGATGTACAGACCTATCTGGAGTCTTTGTTGCAATCTGAGGTTCATACAGGCTGATAAGCTTTTGGAGCTCTACAATGGCTTTTTCTCTTTTTAGTAACTTCATGCAGCTTTGCAAGAATTGCGCAACAGAAGTACGGACATTTGTCGCAGTACTTGTTTTGTCATACAGAGCCGGCATGTCTTCAACATGCGGTGTTTCACTATGCAGCGGAATCCTTGATGACTTATCTACTAGTTCTCTAAAGGTATCCTGCGCATCAATAAAGATCTCCTTGTTCTTCTGTAGGTTAAGAGGGGGTTCTTTTCCTGGAGCTTTCCTTATCCATACTGTTTCAAGGGGATCGTTCTTCGTATGTGCTTCCCTTGATGTTGAAGCTTCCACTCCTCTGTCACGGCCTGTCTCAGCACCACTGTGCGTAACCACATTAATGCTCGGATCCACTGGTCTATTATCTACTGCAATCCACTGGACGTTTGGATTCGGAGCCTCTGTTCGTCTTCTCTTCTGCATTTCCACCTCTAATACTGGGCAATCTTCAATGACATGCTCAAATGATTTACAATAGTTGCACGTAGTGCATGGGTTAACACAATCTCTGGACATGTGCCCGGGTTGGCCACAGTTATAACAAATGACTTGGCCACGGCCTCTTCCTTGTGTCGGACCAACATTTCTTCCTCTGCCTCAGTATCCACCACTACGACCTCTGTATCCTCCTTGGTCATATTGTGCATTTTCTTGTTTTTCCTTGGATAGAAATTGCAGTATAAATTCTTAGGAGTTTTCACATATTTCTGGATTAGGTAACAGTCTTCAGGTCTATGTCCTGTGGTTCTACAAATTTCACACCATGGGGCCTGATTCTGATTTAATGGGTTAGGCGCACCATTGTTAATATAGTCGTGGAATAGAGGGAAATGCTCGTGGTCATGACCTTCTCCTTTACAACTTGTACACCAGACCTCCTGTCTAGGTTCATATCTTTGTTCTTTACCATTTTTCATACTTTGCAGTTCAAGTGTGAGGGTGGTCAGCTGGTTCTCGATCTGAGACATCCCAGAACTAGTATCCCCAATCGGTGAAGCTTCCAGCTTCATTGCAATTTCCAAGGCCTCTGCCTGGGATAGAACCTTCTGCTGCATCAATGGTAATCTGATATGAGGGTAACAGCGCAGCAATGAACCATTCTTTATGTTGTTCTGGTGCTATAACAAAACTTACTTGGTCTAGTAAGGTCTTAAATTTCTGATCAAATTCCCAGACCGTTTCAGTTGGTCTCTGCTTTATTTCCTTCAACTCAGTTATACACTGAGACTCAGACTTAGGTTTCTTGAAATCTGCCACCAGCACGACTTTAATTTCTGTGAGGGTTCTTGGCTGTACAGTAGAGTATTTCATAAACCAATGTAGTGCTCTATCCCTGAAAGTGGTGATGAGCTGTGCTAGCTTCACGGCATCGTCCTAAATTTTTCTTACACTCCATACGGCTTCACAAAGGAACCAATGCTGATCAGGGTCTTCTAGGCTAGCTCCTCTGAATATTGGCATTTTCATATCAGTGGTTGCCATTTTGCTACTAGGTGGTGGGGCACTGAGATTAGTGCATGGCTACTGTAAAGGGATCTGTGTAGTAAATACAAATGGGACTATTGGGAGAGATGGACTAGGCTGAGTCTTCTACGGGGTGGGCTGCGTAGCGGGTGGGTTTTGCAATAAGGGTGGCGCGGTTTGTGCAGCCGACGGATTCTCAGGGGTAAATGGTTGTGCAAATTCGCTATCAAGATCACAGGGGATCTCAGTATCTATATGAAGTTTAGGGCCTTCCGGATTATTATTAATTTTATATCTCTTATCACTTGTGAGAGTATGTGTCTCTTCGTCAGAATCAATATATGTACTGTTTATCATGACAAACTTCAAGCATATTACTACATTCTTAGAACACCTTTCTCAGCTAACAACATCTTAATGTATAGACTGAGATTGTTCAGAAACTTACCTTGGAAACCTCCGAAAAAATGTGCTTCTGCTTGGCCGTAGGATTTGAGTGTGTCTACAGCAAATTCTGTTACAAAGCCTTCTAGCATATGATCGACCCAATAATCAACTGTGCGTGACAATGGGCTGTCCAACGCTTTAAGCTGTGTTGTGAGCTCAGGAGTCCACTCTGTAGGAAGTCCTCCTTGGAAACAGTTTTTCTTCTCTGCGAGCCGTGAGATCCACACATGTAGCTCATTTGGAAACAATGCCGAAAATATCTCGTGAATTTCATCCAACAGATATCTATCCGACCACTCTGTGTCGCTTAGATGTGGATGTCTATTTTCTTGTCTATTAAAATCGCTTATGGTCTTATCCCACCAAGCTTGGATTTCTGTCTTTTCAAGATGCCAATAGTCAGATCCTTCGGGGAACTGATATTCTTCTTCACACATCATGATTGCAACTCAACGGAACCATTTCAACTCATCATGGATTCTAGCGCGGCAACGGAACCATTTCAACTCATCATGGATTCTAGCGCGGCAACGGAACCATTTCAACTCATCATGGATTCTAGTGCGGCAACGAAACCATTTGTTGGCTTAAACTAACCCAGAGGTTTCCAATTAGACCTAGGTTCTTTGCGGTTCTCTCTTTGACCAACAAAACCCCTTCACATCGGCCCTTTTGGCAACAACCTGCAAGCAGGTTGAGGTCTCACCTGAGGTGTATCTTATGGGGTACTGTGGAATCAGTTTTCCACATTAAATGATGAGTTGTTTATCTGAACAAGCTGCGCAGCGCAGAACAGAAGGATGGCGCTGCGGGGCAAAGTGATGCGGTACACAGCAGGATCTATGCTGCGAGCAGTACTGTGTGGTGGAGGGCAACACTGCGGGCCACACTAAGGGTTTCTTACTGTTGTGAATCTTCTTCTGGAACTGCGAGTCACCCGCACTTATCCTCTACTTGGAAGATCTCGGAAACGTTAAGGCACTGAAATGAATATCACTCATCCATTCATTCAGGCACTTACTGGTTATCTTTCTAGCATTCATTCTAGAACTTGGATTATTACAATGTGAACCGAAATGATAAACATGATTAACTGTGTTGTGTTCCTTCACTGTGCTTAAGAAAGTATTTAAACTTAAATAATTGATTCACGACCTTAACCTAGAATTGAAATGTTTTCCATTCATCTTCTCCCGTGGAACCTAGCATATCATTCCCAAACTTCTCCTATTGGTAAATGCATATCAAAGTTCTCATATTACAGCATGCAAGGAAACATTCAAGCATTCATTCTACCAAAAATACAGACAACCATTCATTCATAAACATCATCACATAACACAGGATTTAATGTGGTTCACTTCCCCGGATGGAAAGCTACGTCCACAAGAACGGTTGGTAATATATTTCCTTAAAAAGGGATGGGGCAACCGTTCTTAGTCTACGCACTCAGCTGTAGACTCTCCTTTCTCTCGGCTAGGCCTCTGCGCACATAGCTGCAGAGCCTTTACAATATTCTCAGCTCAAAGAGATTTTACAATACAAAAAGGCTATCGTCTTAAATTCTCAGCAACAACAAAAGAACAACAACCCGAAGGAGAACCCCCATCCCATACAAAATGTCTTCTTAAATAGATCATGCCCGAAGGTCATGTCTGTACAATGCCGAAGACCTAAAACCCAAAACCCTAAGGGTTTCCAAAACTGCGTTGGTTTTCCAAACCAACTTGCTGGCTCCTGGTAGCGTCTGCTTGATCATGGCGGATCTCCACGTCCTCATTCTGTCGCTATCGGCCTTCCTGTCGCACGCGTGCCTGTAGGATGCTTATGCCGAACCGTTTCTCTCTAACGGTTTTAACTTCTAAGCATGCCAAACGTCTCTTTCCTTAACAACCCACGCGTGGTCGCCTTCCTATTTTTCCTACGTCTACCACTCGGCAATCCTGGAATATCTTTCCAAAAATGGCTGCTACCGGTCGAGCCGGTAGCTACACTTGATACTTGTCCAGCTGTAGCTAGGGTTTTACCCCTAGCTTGTGCCAATGAGCACCTACTAAGGAGAATGGACTCCTTAGTAGCAGTTCAGTATATTAAACTAATTATGCAATAAACAAAACATTAAATTATTTCTAATACAAGCATGAAGCATAAACACCAAAATGAAAAGAATGTCTTTGTATTGATGTTACCTTGAGTGTCAAGGTTGGTGAAGCCCTTTGCAGTGTCCAAGAGGATGCTCCAAGCTTCAAGAATGCTCCTTCTCCTTCTCCAAGGTTGGGAATGGGCCAAAGGTGGCTCTCAAGGTGAAAATAGTTCAAAGGTGAACTAGGGTTGTCTATTTGATATGCAGCCTTCTTCCAGTTTGCCATTCATGGCTAGCCTCAACCTACCTGACCTGGCCAGATTGACCAACGATCCTATTCGACACGACCCTATGTGGCCTCATATGCCTACCAAACTACCCTCTGACATCCCTAAATTCGAGGGTAAGGCCGGTGAGGACCCACAGAACCACATCATGTCTTTCCACCTATGGTGTTCCTCTAACTCCATTGTGGATGACTCTGTTCGCCTCCGTCTCTTACAACGCACCTTTACTGGCTCTGCAGCCAAGTGGTATATTGAGCAGCCTCATGGGACCCACGCCACCTTTTCTTCCCTGGCCTCGACCTTCCTGCAGTTCTTCCAGTTGCCAGTCCGCTATGACGCGGGCGTTGAGATCCTTCTATCTTGTAGACAAAACACAGCTACCCATATCACGGACCACATCCATGAGTGGCGTAAACGCCGTAGCTTATGCAAGATTAAACTAGATGACCGTATCTTCCTCGATTGGTTCCTCAAGTCCCTGCTTCCTGTCATCGCTAAGGATGTAGCTTCAGAAAGACCCCAGTCTGAAGAAGAGGCCATCCTTAAGGCACAGCAGTTCGACCTCATTTACGCCCAGTCGGGTTACCTTTATACCATTATACCTGACGCCAGGCTACGGAGTTAGGAGGCCACATGGAGCCAGCAAAATCTAACTATTCAGTAAAGAAATGTGGAGCATATCAAATAGACAACCCAGCAAGACCCAAACAGTAAGATTCAACCAAGCTAATGAGCTATAAAACAAGAAATTGCGAAAATTCTAAAAGCTCAAAAACTAAAAGAAACAAGAGTTTCTGGTTACAAATAAGGCATGGAATAGTCAGGAAACAGGCCAACTAAGACTCAAGAACACTCAGAATCAACCCCAAAAACACCCAAAGCCAAAAATCAAACAATCCTGAAGTTGCATGCAACTGTTCAAAGAACATTTGCAAGTAGACGCGAGCTATAGTTCACACAGAGGTGGGTAGACGCGGTCAAAACAAGGTTGACCCGCGTATAGGGAAAAGAAAATGAGCCCAAAAAAGGTCACACAACCCAAAAAAGGCTAGTTTTCTATTGTAGATCCCGATGGCCAACCAATGACACAGAAGCTCGACAAACAACAACTCAAAATAAGGACAAATTCCTAAAAATCCCCAAAAATGGATGTTATCCCCAGCGGAGTCGCCATTTTTGTTACGGAGAAAACTTCCTATGGCTTGGGTTAGACCACAAAAGACTGCTGACTACCATAAAATAACTCAATTCCCAATGCAATGCTATATAAATGGCAATGCTAAGATAATGGATAAAATACCAACCTTCAACCGGATGTTCGAAGTAGATCCCCGTTGAGCTTTCAACTTCTACACTTGAACCTACAAATTAGTCTCAACAACAAGTACAAGCAACTGCATATAAGATGTGAAAGACATTAGCATAATCAATAGCATGATCCATGATATAATAAGCAAATATAACCCAATGTAATTTAATAATATTCACAACATCAATTGGACGAGAAAATGAGTATTTCCATTCATGAATAACAAGAAGTACAATGTACGACCTCTTGTCGACAACCAATCTGAACCAAGAACTGGGTCTCTCCACTTGTGCCTCCACCACTTCAATCCCCCATGCAATGGAAAACTCAAACTATGAAAGGAGTTTGGTAGGTGAACATAAAAGAGTTCACAACAACAAGGATCAATGAGTGTAGACTCAAGTCACAGCAAAAATCCACTAGAGCTATCTTGCTCTCTCTTTCTCCTCCCTTCCATACACCATAAGAGCTCAATATATAGCCTTCCAAAGGTAAGTGAAAGGTTGTTTCAAGTCATTTCGAGGTATATGGAGGGCCAAAGGTCACCCTAAGACCACTTTTTGGGAGTAAAAAGTAATTTTCTATTGGTTTTTACCATTTTACTTGGTGTCCGTGGGCTACAGTGGAACAACCTGCATGTATGCTGGCTATAGTGGAACGGCTAGCGTACAGGAACAAAAATAGGGATTTGTGTGTTCCTAGAGGGAAAATGATAGATCTTAGTCAATAAAATGGATCCTGAAGGCCAATCAATGTTGATTCTCACAAGGTGGAAAATTACGCTGTAACAATTTTCCATTTCCAAAGCACATTAAACCACCAGTTTTCCACAAAAGTGCAATTATCTCGGACGAGAGAAAGATAGGCAGACTTTGTTGTGATAGTGCCTGAAACAGAGTTAGATAACTAAATAATAGTATCCTCCTCCTCATTCAATCTGCATCCAGAATAGTTTAATCTAGTGATATAGTTCTCCCATTCAATTGCCAAGACTCCACTTATACCCAAATCCTTTGCATTGTACCAGTAATAGGTATCTAAATTTATTCCTTTAGGTTTTCTGATCTTGTTGAGAGTATTATATCCAACATTTGCAAGATATTCAACAATATCTAAACATAGCTGATAATCTCCCTCTAGACCGAGAATGGGATCGATACCCACCATCACCTCTTTCCCATTGCCAACTTTCCACGATAAATCTTTCCCAAAGCACTGATATAATTTGATGAAGCCTTTCCAAATTGGTGAGGCGTTTTTATAAATTTTCTTTGGGTCTCTAATCCACAAGATGAGGTTCTGTTTTATATATTTACACCTTATAATAGAAGTCCAAATATTTTTACCAAAGATACTCCTCCAAAAGCTCTTAAGCCTTAAAGTAGAATTGAACCATAAAATATTTTTTTATCCCCCATCATCCCCAAGCCTTTGGTAAGGATAACTTCTCCCAACTGGCCATGATAAGTTTTCTTTTTTCCTTACCCCCAGTCCAAAGAAAATTAAAAATAATTTTCCTCAAGGAATTAATGACATAGATGGGAACTTGTAGCAATGAAAACCAAGACACTGGAATACCACTGAGAACTCCGTGAACCAATGTATTTCTGCCACCACAATATAGCATTCTGTAAGTCCAATGATTAACTTTCCTTTCAAATTTTTCGACCAACCACCTCCAATCCTGAGTTTTGTAACTCTTAGGCTTTAAGAGGTAGCCTAAATATTCGATCCCATTCACAAGGAGCACACTTTATATGAGAAAAAAGAAGTAATAGGGAGAGGGGAGAGAGAGGGGGGGGTAGGGGTTAGGTGTAGGTGCAGGAATAGGGGAGTGTGAGAGAGTGAGAGAAGGGGTTAGTATTAGTTAGGGGGGGAGTGGTGGATTTTGATCCAAATCTCGTAATTTTTTTTTAATAAAATTTAAATTTGGAAATGTTTAAATTATGGTTTTGGATCTAGAAATAGATTCAGCACCCTCGAATATCCCCATGATACCTAAATTATGCAATTTCCATAATTAATATATGTGATTCTATTTTTTTAAGATTTCCAACAAAACCGTGAACCAAATAAGACCTAAAATATACTTTAAAAAAAGTTGAAAATATGACGACACCTTTATTTTCTTATAAATATTTTTAAGAAATGCATTAATAAATATTGATCGGATTGACAATAGTTTTCCCATATAGAAAATCGATTCCAAATTTTTGGCAACATGGGGAAGGAATCTCGTTTTCATTCTTTCAATAAACTTGCTTCGAATATGGAAGTTGCTTTCAGTGGACTTTACTGTGCTCTGCCTCGCGATTGTGTTTGAAGCCAATCCAATTTTTTCACAACGTGGAGAAGGAATCTCGTTTCCATTCTCTGCCCAGAGATTCTTTTTCAAACGTCGTATTTCCGAGTAAGACTTCAACAACCTTTCCCGGTCATCGGCTGCCCCCAACAACGCGTTTAGGTGACGAAATTGACTTTCTGGTGAAAGGTGAATTAGTGCTTCCTACTTTTCAGAATTTTCTCAAACCTACTTCATCCCATGTTCTTTAAAAATAGATGTTCTCTCCTTCAATTCCCATGCCTCCAACGATTCCGCCCTCGTCATAATTCAACTTATAGACTTGCACAGGAAATCCAACGTAGCCATTTACTATTCACTGCTTGCTCCAAATTGCAGGATGAGATCAGATAAAACAGTTTGTGTGACAAGAGCAGGGGGATTCATAGCCTCATGGCTTGTCAAGAAACTCCTCACCAAAGGCTATACTGTTCGAGGAGTAGTTCGTGGCGAGGAGCAGTTCGTGGCGACCCTGGTAGGATATATTAATTTCTACTATTAATATATTAATATATGTGATTTTAATTTTTTTTTTAAATTTCAACAAAACTCCACAAAATAAAAAAGAATAAAAACAATTATATTTTTAACATTTTTAAATTAAATTAAATTTTTAATTTTTTAATAACTTATATTTTTATATTTGTAATTATAAAAAAAATACTAATATATTTTTTTACAAAAGAGTGTCAACACTTCACATATACTCAATTAATATAAAAATTCATAATCTACATTTTTGGGCACTACTTATTTTATATTTTGGAAGATTTTCACAATTTTTTTAAATACCTATAAATAAATGTAATACAAATTCATAACATATTAATATTAAAAAATGCATCCATGATATATTAATATTAAAGAATACCAATAGTATTTTTTAATACAATGTGAATATGAAATATAGAAATCTAAAACACATTTATCATGACACTTAATGAAAAAATTACAAAACAATAGATAGTAGGTATATGTTAAATCTTTGGATACAAAAAAATTTGCAAGATTATATATATATATGTATATATATATATATGATTTTATTAAATGTTACTGATAATAAACACAACTATAATGTAAAATATATGTTTTTGATATTTGAGGCATTTAGGTCTTAATGCTATATTTTTTTTCTTTCCTAAGCATGGCACTAGAGCTCTAAAAGAATTTTAATTTATTTTTAAGCTACTTGATTTCATTGTGGAGCCCGATCTTTCTTATTCAGAGGTCATGTTTCAGTCGTGTCTGGATCCCAACTCATGACGGGGGGGTTAGGGTGGATTTCCCCCACAAAATAGTCCCCATGGGGGATCCAAGGGGGTGGCGACAAGTTTGGGAGCCCCCCTGGAGTGGGTTCATGGGCAACGCCCTGTAGCGTAAATTTCAGAAAAAAATGCCTTATAAAATGTTGTAATTTCATAGTCATGACTTGGTCAATAATGGATTATTTATGGGCCCATGGTATTGGGTGTTGCATAGTATTTTCCCATAGTAATCGCTCTTTAAAAGGAAGGCATTGTAATGGAGATTATATAGAGATTCCATTGTATTTTCCCCTCCTTGGAAGTGACTTGGTTCTCTTCCTATTTGGAACCACTAGGTTGTCCTTTCTTGTGGCCTGTATTCTCTAAGTATCATGCTTGCACAAAAGCCTCATCAATTTTCTTAGGCTTGATGAGAATCAATTTCTTTTGTAAATGACTATGTAGATGGACGTTGAAGCTTTTGTATCATGTATTCCTTTGGTGCAGGTTTCTTTGTTCTTTGTGTATGATGACTTTCTTGCTGGTGTGGGTGAAATTCATGTCACTACTAGTGTCACCAACAACATTTTTGTTGCTACTAGCTCTGGTTCTGCTGATCTCTATGGTATTCTAGACTCCATGAATTCTTTGACAATATCCTCAAGTGGTTTTTTAGGCATAATCATACACACTCTTCCATAGCACTCTAGTTTTTCGACTCCGCTCTTAGCTCACTTATTAACAACACTTGACAATAATGACATGATCTTCATTACTTTGTGCTTTTAACACCCATCCATTCTGTCTCGTCACTGCATTAACTGCATATATAACATATCTGAAAAAATATTCCTTGGGATTTAACTAATTCGACATTTATTTTCTTTAACAACCTGATATATTTCATAGACTCCCGTTGTGTCTTGCATAAAATGCAACCCTTTCATAATCAACTAACACTTTTGTAATTAATGCACCACTTAATTACTTCTGGCCGTTTTTTTTTAAATCATCTACGACATATCTACATATATACATGCATTCATAATCAACTTTGACATTTTCCTACTCCTACGTGTTGGATCCTTTAACATCTAGTGCTTATTTCAATTGCACTCAGTACCTAGACGTCACAGTTATATTCATACCTGATGCAGGAAAGTTTGGTTGTTCTTGTACAGTTTCAACCAACTCCCATTAACTAATCCATCCATGAATTCCCCATTCAACTTTTGCAATTGCACAACACCCCTCTCTATTACATATGTAATCACATAAGGTCCTAACTAGTGCATTCTGAACTTACCAGGGTGTTTGAATAAATTATTGCCGTAGAGGTGAACTACGTATCCCACCTCGAACTTCTTTTTCTTGATATTTCTATCATTCCATGCCTTTTCCCTTGCTTTATGTACTTGTTGATGAAAACATGCAATAAATTTGCCTTCTTCTAACTTCAGTAACTATGAAAATTTTTATTATAATTCTCCAGTATCTATCACCACTTTAAATGCAACAATCCCTAAACATGGTACAATATACTCCATAGGCATTGCAACTTCTTGCCCATATACCTATCTAAAAGGTGCCTAAACTGTCAATTTTTTACAAGTTGTTCTATATTCCCATAATAATGATGGTATCCTTAAGTCCCAATAGTCTCAGCTCACATTGCATACATTGGTCAAGGATCCTCTAAAATTTTATTAAAATCTTCAACAGTTCCATTAGCCTGAGGATGTTATGGTGTAATCTTGTGATGGTAGATCTGGATTTCCTCTGTTAATGCTTCAATAGTCTTGTTTAAGAAGTGGGTTCCTTGATCACTCATTAAGATCATAGGACAACCAAACCTAGTAACTGCATTTTCAAATAAGAACCTCGTAGCAGCCACAGAGCTGTAATCCTGAACTGGTTCAGCCTCATCCCACCTAGTCAAGTAGTCTACTGCAGTTATTATGTACCTAGCTCATGTTCACTTTGTCAGTGGGTTAATTGGTCCAATAAAATCAATATCCCATTTATCAAATGCTTGTAAAGTTACTCGAGGTACTAATGGCATTTCATCTCTTCTAGAAGGTTTTCCCACCCTTCGACATTATTAAATCACAAGACCTGCAGTGTTCTCTTGGATCCTTATGTAATGAAGGCCACCAAATCCCTGACCTCAATTCTTTCCACGTTGTAGCCTTACTATCATAGCGTCCCTCTGCAACACCATCATGAGCCTATGCTAAAATCATAGGCCTTTCATGCTCTAATACACATCTTTTCAAGATTTCATCTGGACCCAATTTATACAATTGTTCTGATATAAGCTGATAATCTATTGCTTTTACAACCAACTATTTCTTATGTGCCACAGTATAATCCTTAGAATCCATACTTGTACTCAAGAAATGAACAATGTATTCAAAGTAATTATACACCATCCTTACTAAAATAATTGTGCATCAAGCAATTTATCATCTAAGCTTGTTGGTACTTCTCTTGTCTCCAAACTCAACAAATGATTAGGAACTGCATTTAACTTTCCTGGTTTGACTACAAATTCAAAGATCCCCCCCCAACACTCGCTTATTGACTAGGTATCGTAAAGTAGCATGGTCAGTATACATTTTAAAATAAGACCCCAACAAATAATGTCTAAATTTCTATAGTGCATATACCATTTATATGCCCTCTCTTTCTATCATAGTATAGTTCCTTTCATCTATTGATAACTTTCTGCTGGAAAAAGCGATTGGGTGATCTATGTCTCCCATTTTAGGTTTTTCCAAAACTACACCTAAAGCTATGGATGAAGCATCGAAATGTAAATGAAACTTATTTCTTCAATACGGAAAGACCAATATTGGTTCAGTTACCATCTTTTATTTCAATGTGTTCAAACTCTGCTGACACTCCTCATTCCACTGGAATTTAACATCCTTTTTCAGCAACTTATCCAGAGGAGCAATAATTTGCACATATCCTTTAATAAATTTTATATAATAACTTGTATGTCCCAATATTTTTCTTAGTTGTTGGACTGATGCTAGCGGTGGAGAATCTACAATAATATCATTTTGGTAGGATCCATCAGAATACCATGTTTACATACCACATGTACCAGTAAAATTCCAAAAGGAGCACAAAAGATACATTTCTTCAAATTTAAAGAGATCTGGTATTGTCTACATTGTTCCAACATCAAACTTAAACTATCAATATGATTCTTCAGTAAATTAAAAACTATCCAATCATCAAAGTATACTTCCAAAAACTTATGGATAAACTCTTTGAAAGGAGCGACAACTACTCTGGAAAAAATAGCATGGGAATTTTTCAAGCCAAATGGAATTACTGTGTACTGGTAGCAAACCCACTCTATTTCCAATGTAGTCTTATGTTGATCTTCCTTCTCAATCTTGATTTGATGATAACCAGAAAACCCATCAGTTAATGAGTAGGATTCATGTCCTCCAACATTCTCTAATACCTCATCTATAAAAAGGGTGGGGAATGGATCATGTAATCATGCATCATTTAACTTTATGATATTGACACATATCCTAACTTCCCATGTCTTCTCATCCCGAACTACCGTAGGGATTATCCACTACGAATCTTCAACAATTTATGCATCAAACATTCTGTCAATTTATGCCTTCACCTTCTCTTTATATCTTGGATTCAATATGTAATGTGTAATGTCCCTTGTTAGGAATTTTATTAAAATGGCAATTTTTCACTTTTTTCCTAGTTAGACCTTTGACTAGTTTTGATCTCTAGGTCCCAATTTTGCCCCAAATGATCCCAAATCTTCTGAGAAGGTATATGAATGGTATTAGAACATAAATATGTGTTTCAGGGATGCCTTTGGACCTTTAAAATACTTCTACAAATCCTCTTTCAATTCTGATCAATGTAGGTAACTTTACTAGTGATTTTCCTTTGACTAGTATTGGTCTCTAGGTCTCAAATTGACTCCAAATGCCTTCAAATATTCAAGGAAGGTGTATGAATGATATTATAACTTGAATATGATGTTTATGGATGACATATGTCCACCAAAATACCTCTGCAAACTCTCTTAAGATTCTGAACCAATTATGCAATTTTACTAGTAATTTGGGGTTCAAATCCCCCTGGGGTAAGCACTGAAAATGGCTTCCCAAATGCCTCCAAACCCACTCAAATTTATGAACAGAGGTATGTAATGTGTTAAGTATTTTATTAAAGTCTCATATTCACCATTAATGGATTATTACAACTGTTCTCACCCTCTCCCATTCAACTGCAAAAATCCCCAATTCGACCCTTGGGGAAATGGCACTATTTCACCTCCCAATACAACTAAACTGAGTAAAAATGCTTCAAATGCTCAAGTACAGTACATGAAACTTGTATAATACATCCATGGCATTATATTGATCACAAATATATCATAGAATCATCCATTCATTCGAAATCATCATCAATACATTGGCTCACAACAAGGTAGTGGGGAAATGGCATTGTTCTTCCATTAAAAATGAGATTTATACATTTCTACTTGGAATTTCGACCTGAAACTTTTTGGAGATGAATAACATAGTATTTAATTCATATTAAAAAATAAATGGGGCATTAAAAGCTTCCCCAAAGAGTACAATAGCTCACCAAAAATGCTCTCCCTCAAGGATCAAGAATATGCCATCAAAACTGGAAATGGTTGAAGGAGTGAGCTGCAATAGAAGAAACCATGAGCTGCCCTGTAGCTTACACCTGCAAATAAAGACTCCATTAAAGCTCCAAATGAAAGGTCTGAATGGTCTTTCCAATTACCAACTTGGATGGGAATCTTTCACCCTCGAAATTGGCTAAGGCAAGAAACTAGTCATCCACTAGCTCTCCCTCTTCACAAATGCAATTGCAAATTCTACAAATGATCAAAAGCTGGTTTCATTCTTTGTTATTGAAATTTATAAACTTCTAATTTCCTCCATGGGTCGAATTCCTTCCAAGAGACTCATTCCAACTCATGTTGGGAAGAGATTCCAAAGAACGCCACTTGTACAACAATTCCTAGTCTCCCACTTCCACCAAATCACATGTGGAAGCATCTTAGCTGCCCTAACACCCTTGAGCACCCTCTTGGAGTATATTTTTAGCCCTGAAAGGTCATATATGTCATATGTCAGCCTTCAGGTCTGATTTGTGTCATAGGTGTCATAGCATCTTCATTATTGTTGTCATAGAGCTAGGGAATCTAGCCCAAGTGTCTCACTAGCTCCAAATTGCCTCTTCCTCTTCCATGGGAGTTACTCTTCCTCTATATTTCGACCTTGGATGAGTCATGCAATGAATAATACCTTTTGGACTTCCCCAAGTATGTTACCATTCACCTTGAATTCGAATTGGTGAGAGAATGATGCCAAATGTAGTGGGGAAATCTAGCCATATGTGGGTCCCACTTCCGCCATGTGTCTTCATGATGAAATGCCACTTTGATTTTCACTTGTATATATTTATTTAGATCCTTTATTAAATATTTATGCCATTCTAATGTTCAAACATCATTTATTATCCCCATTATTCCAAATCCCAAAGCTTCCACCCCAAACCTAGGAAACTAGTAATTTTCCTCCTTGGCAATTATTTGACCTTTAACATCAATTTTACAAACTCTAATGAATATGACCAATGTGATTAGGCCATTTTGACCCAATACCAAATTTGGGACATGACAAATCCTCCCTTCCCAATATTGCTTGTCCTCAAGCAATTTTAAACATGGGTGTTGAAGAACCCGCTTTCTGTATAATTCTTTGAAGTTGCCATTGAATTGCCCAACCTTGAGTCTTTGAGTTTCCATGAAGATTTTAGAGAGGAACCAACATGCTTGCTGCTGCACTACTTTGATAAAAATCACTTTATTAAGTGGGGAAATCCATCTCCCATACTGCTTGTTTCCCCAAAAAATTTGAAACCAATGAGATAAAAATTATTCCAGGGTCCCATTGCTTGTATTGCACCCGAACAATTAAGAGTGCTCTCCAACCCATACCATCATATAAGAGGATTCCTGGATCCCATTTTCTTGTATGCATTCTTCCAAACATCATGAGTACAAAATATATATCATCAAAGTATATAACTACATAATGAAAATTAATATCAAGGAGGTGCTTCATCAAAGAATCATGAAAGTGCTTATACCTCCAAGCAAGTAGACCACCGTTTTCCAAGTGCATACAAGCTTCAAGTGACCAATCAAATCTGCTCCAATGACATAGGTGAGGATCCCATGTCCTATAAAGCTGCTCCAAAAGGATATTATATGCATCAAAATATTCAGCTATGTATTCTTCCATCGAAGAAGTGAATGAAGAATCTCCACTAAAATCTGAACCAAATAATGAGCAGAAAAAACAAGGAGACTTCAAATGACTCAAATAAGTCTCACCCATACATCCATGAATGTGAGAATAATAAATATGTAACAAAGTATGTGGCTGCCAACAAAAATGTTCTCCCATCATAAATCTATTTACCCAAGTGTTGGATGAGGTTCCTCTAACATCAAATGAACCCAATGTTGAGCAAGAAAAACCATGAGTCTTCAAGTGACTCAAATCCATATCATAGGTGCATCCATGTAGATGTGAATCATCATAAAGTGACAAATGATGCTGCTGCAAATGTGAATAAGAATGTGCTCCAACCATGTCATCATAAAAGTTAAATCTAAGAGTTCCATACTCCTCATGTGGCACCATCAAAAAGAACCCTTTCACCCATACTTCATTGAGACTAATACTGCAAAACATGGAATTGTAGGATGTAGGAGAATGTACTAACTCACCCAAATGATCAAAAAGTTCAGGAGTTTCATCATGGGAAGGATCCATGTGGGTAGTATCATGCAACTCCTTCAAAAGTGGGAAACCTTTGTCATAGATTGGTTCCAATGTAGAGGAATCATGCTCTTCTTTAAAAATTGCATAAGCTTCATCAAGAGACAATTCAAGTTTCTCTTCCACCACATCAAGTTTTTGGATCTCTTCAAGTTCATCTTCAAACACATTAAGCACATTCAAATTCCCACATTTCTCATGATCCACCATGTCATGAGAATCCTCCAAACAATCTACCATTTGACAATCTGAAACATAGGAGGAAAAACAAGTATCTTGCAACTTTTCAAGAAGTTGCTCATTTTGAATTGTGAGAATATGAATATCCTCATTATTCTTCAAGTATGCATCATGTAACAATTCATTAAGCTCAAACAAATGGTTTCTATCAAAAAGCAAAGACATGAAATTACCTTTGATGTGGCACATTGCTCTTTGAATCTTCTCCATGTCTTCAAGGAAAGATGTTTCCTCCAATGAAGTAGCTCTCCAACAAGAATTTGACACCAATGCTTGAGTGTCATGGAGAATGCTGAGGGACTCTTGGATCTTATTTTCATTCATCTTTAAGGACCCTTCAAGAAAATGAGGCTCTTGCAAATGAACCTCCTCATCTTCTTCATTTTTGCTTGGACCAACTTCATGAAGCTCAAGTGGTGATGGGGAAGTTGATCTTGGTTCTTCTTCAACTGCTACAAGGTCTTCATTATCATGCTTAATGGAACTTGGGCTTGCAGCAACACTTTCAAAAGTGATCTCTATGTCACCAACATAGAGGTGTGAGCACCCATCAGTAGGTACTCCTTCATAGTTTAAGCATCCATCAGTAGATGCTCTTTGGTTCATGTCTAAGCTAGAAGGTGTCTCGAAATGATCTTCCATATTTTCAATAGAATATTCTTCATGCTCTTGTGATGTCTCTTCATTTTTATCCTTCAAGCAAGCTGATGCATTTTTCCCCTTGTTTTCCTTAGGATCAGTATATTTGGAATCTCTTCTTGAATAAATCTCAAAAGCTCTCCTCAAGGAGGACATCATTTCATGAACACATATATGATACTCACTCCAAGGGTTTTTACAAGAAGGGCATAAACCTTTCTTCACTAACTCCACATCTTCATTTTTGGGCCTATTTTCAAAAACATGTTCAGCATAGTACTCAAAAGACATGGCATTTTGTGTATTTTTGCTAAAAGCAAGATATTCTTGATATTTTTGATATTGTTGGGGCAAGGTTTTATATTTTTCTCTCCATCTTTGGAACTCACTCATAGAATTATCCTTGGTTGGTGTGACACACTCATATTCATCAGATTTAAAGTCATAAGAATAATATTCATTTCTCTTGAAATTGTAAGAAGTGTTGCATGATGGCACCTCTTCCTCATACCATTCACATTCTGCTTCATATTGCTCATAAGCATCTGCATATTCCTCATAAGAATTGTACTCATAGGATTCATCATAATTGTAAGACATGGCTGCCAATTATTCTTGAATGTATGTACCTAATACACAGGTGCAAGGACCATGCTCTGATACCACTGTAATGTCCCTTGTTAGGAATTTTATTAAAATGGCAATTTTTCACTTTTTTTCCTAGTTAGACCTTTGACTAGTTTTAATCTCTAGGTCCCAATTTTGCCCCAAATGATCCCAAATCTTCTGAGAAGGTATATGAATGGTATTAAAACATAAATATGTGTTTCAGGGATGCCTTTGGACCTTTAAAATACTTCTACAAATCCTCTTTCAATTCTGATCAATGTAGGTAACTTTACTAGTGATTTTCCTTTGACTAGTATTGGTCTCTAGGTCTCAAATTGACTCCAAATGCCTTCAAATATTCAAGGAAGGTGTATGAATGATATTATAACTTGAATATGATGTTTATGGATGAAATATTTCCACCAAAAGACCTCTGCAAACTCTCTTAAGATTCTGAACCAATTATGCAATTTTACTAGTAATTTGGGGTTCAAATCCCCCTGGGGTAAGCACTGAAAATGGCTTCCCAAATGCCTCCAAACCCACTCAAATTTATGAACAGAGGTATGTAATGTGTTAAGTATTTTATTAAAGTCTCATATGCACCATTAATGTATTATTACAACTGTTCTCACCCTCTCCCATTCAACTGCAAAAATCCCCAATTCGACCCTTGGGGAAATGGCACTATTTCACCTCCCAATACAACTAAACTGAGTAAAAATGCTTCAAATGCTCAAGTAAAGTACATGAAACTTGTAGAATACATCCATGGCATTATATTGATCACAAATATATCAGATAATCATCCATTCATTCGAAATCATCATCAATACATTGGCTCACAACAAGGTAGTGGGGAAATGGCATTGTTCTTCCATTAAAAATGAGATTTATACATTTCTACTTGGAATTTCGACCTGAAACTTTTTGGAGATGAAGAACAGAGTATTTAATTCATATTACAAAATAAATGGGGCATTAAAAGCTTCCCCAAAGAGTACAATAGCTCACCAAAAATGCCCTCCCTCAAGGATCAAGAATATGCCATCAAAACTGGAAATGGTTGAAGGAGTGAGCTGCAATAGAAGAAACCATGAGCTGCCTTGTAGCTTACAACTGCAAATAAAGACTCCATTAAAGCTCCAAATGAAAGGTCTGAATGGCCTTTCCAATTACCAACTTGGATGGGAATCTTTCACCCTCGAAATTGGCTAAGGCAAGAAACTAGTCATCCACTAGCTCTCCCTCTTCACAAATGCAATTGCAAATTCTACAAATGATCAAAAGCTGGTTTCATTCTTTGTTATTGAAATTTACAAACTTCTAATGTCCTCCATGGGTCGAATTCCTTCCAAGAGACTCATTCCAACTCATGTTGGGAAGAGATTCCAAAGAACACCACTTGTACAACAATTCCTAGTCTCCCACTTCCACCAAATCGCATGTGGAAGCATCTTAGCTGCCCTAACACCCTTGAGCGCCCTCTTGGAGTCTATTTTTAGCCCTGACATGTCATATATGTCATATGTCAGCCTTCAGGTCTGATTTGTGTCATAGGTGTCATAGCATCTTCATTATTGTTGTCATAGAGCTAGGGAATCTAGCCCAAGTGTCTCACTAGCTCCAAATTGCCTCTTCCTCTTCCATGGGAGTTACTCTTCCTCTATATTTCGACCTTGGATGAGTCATGCAATGAATAATACCTTTTGGACTTCCCCAAGTATGTTACCATTCACCTTGAATTCGAATTGGTGAGAGAATGATGCCAAATGTAGTGGGGAAATCTAGCCATATGTGGGTCCCACTTCCGCCATGTGTCTTCATGATGAAATGCCACTTTGATTTTCACTTGTATATATTTATTTATATCCTTTATTAAATATTTATGCCATTCTAATGTTCAAACATCATTTATTATCCCCATTATTCCAAATCCCAAAGCTTCCACCCCAAACCTAGGAAACTAGTAATTTTCCTCCTTGGCAATTATTTGACCTTTAACATCAACTTTACAAACTCTAATGAATATGACCAATGTGATTAGGACATTTTGACCCAATACCAAATTTGGGACATGACATAATGTCTCTTCTTAATAGGATTTACATTAGGCTTAAGTGGAATTTTCATCTCTCCTAAGTCACCAACAATACCATTCAATTCTGAAAACATGGTGGGGAATAGATCCTAATACTCATGTAATAAATCGGTAATTTTTCCTACAGTCTCATCATCACAGTAATCCCCAATATTAGAAAACTTAGGATTCCCCTCTAAACCGATACTTACTTTTCTAGTCTTTAAGGGATATAAAAATTTAGCAAACTCTATCTCAGGTACTCCTATGTCCTTATTACCTTTCTTTTCCAGTATATGCAAGTCCCTTGGGTCATCATCTACTTGGTCTCTAGCAATATTATAGCACTCCAATGCACTTCTTCAAAAACAATCTCCTTGATAACTTGTAGAGCTGCATCCACTATTGGATTCTCATCCTCAAAACTGAAAGTTGCCTTAAAATTCAAGATCATATTATAACACTCTGTTGTTCCACATCATAGCTCCAGTTTAGTATACCAATTTCTTGGTATTCTATACAAGGTATGAACAAACATGTGTACCCATTCTAGCTTAGCCACATACCTCCATGTTGTAGTGCATTCCATTAAATGATCAGTAGTACTAGTCAAACCATTAAACTTCACCCCGGCATAGTCAAGTTCTTCACCAAACCTAATTTCTAACAACCTTTTACACTGTGACCATCCTTCTATATTATTCTTGTGCATATTCCACCACCTTGCTGGGGTAGCCTTTAGGGATACATCTAAAGCTAATACCCCTTATCTTTCTAGAACTTGCAATTCAAACTCATAAATAAAATAATCTAAATTTGTTAATCCATCATACATAGGTGAGATACATACCTTTGTTCTGATCCAACACAGAGATTTGGAATTGCAAGCACACCTCTTGATAGATACCTCATGGAGGAAATTTTTCCAATTTTATAGTCCTTCATTTGAATTTGATGCACATGAGATGATACAATGCCAACTCAAGTTTCCATCTTCCATAGGGTTAATATAGTCATCCATTCTTGAATTCATCTTATAAATATTTTCTAGTCCTTGAGCATCATTTTCTTCTCTAATAGGTTCAACATATCTCTGACCTTCTAAAGGATCCAGGGGTGCAATAACTCTGAATTTTCCTCCTTCGAATGTCATCAACCTCTTTTTCAAATTAATGATAGCTTGTTTATCCATTTCCCAATGTATTCCAAGTAATGTTGGATAAGGGTTAGTATCATCTATAATTTAAATAACTTCAAAATATGTAAAGCTTCACAATCCTTCCACTTCAACAGGTACCCCTACTAGTCTACCTACTCGAACTATTTTTTATTGATTTGGTAATCTTAACTGCACTAGTGACCATACAAGCTTAGGATTACCAACGTTTTCCTATGTTTTCTTAGTGAGTACATTCACATCCGACCCCAAATCCAAAATAATAAAATCCATATCATAATCCCCAACCTAAGCACTAAGTTGCATTTCCCTACCTGTCCTCTTCTTACGTTGCAAATGATTGAGATTTGTTTCTTCAATAGGATCTATTATTTCTTTTCTGCATTGATCAATCAAACTGCAAAGTTCTTTTACTGTTTTTTCATCATTTAATATATCTAGACAACTTTGCAACAAATTCTTTAAAGGAATTACTTTTCCTAATGGTATCTTTGGAATTGAATGATCATAAAGTGGAGGAATGTTGTACACTGGAGGCATACCATACACTGGATGAGTCACTGAAGTTGATCCTCCTTGATTTTTCATAGTAAACTCCCTTCTTGATTCAACATAAGTCTCTTTTTCCTTTTGGGTGTTAAACATCAATGGTCGTTTTGTCACTTTTCTAACCCACAATCCACATTGCTTACCTTGTGTTTCCATATCATCTCCTATTGCAGCTCCCCCACATGTCATTATTGCTATATTAGCTTTCTCTTCTTGCTTTTCTACAAATATCTTCTTTACATTTTGGTTCTGATTTTGATTTCCTTTATCCTGCCACTTTGCTATCATCTCATGTGGGAAGTATTCAATAGTATGATCGAATGCTCTACAATACATACATGTCGAATAAGGGTTTGGACAATCTCTTTCCAAGTGTCCCATTTTTTCACAATTATAATAGATTATTTGGCCTCTTCCTCTGCCGAATACACCTCTTCCTTGACTTCTGAATCCACCCAGCCCTTGGTTATTTCCTCCTCTCTGAGCATTGAACTATGCTCTTCTCCCTTTAGCTTTCTCTTCCCCTTTTATTCTATAGGATCCAATAGTTCGTTCCTTCAATATGTCATATGCTCGACGGTTTTCTTCATCATGGCCTATAGATCTACAAAATTTATAATGCAAGTTATTAGGAGTATTCACATATTTTTGTATCAAGTGACGTTCTTCTAGTTGATGTCCTCTAGTCCTGCACATTTCACACCAAACTCTAGCTCCATGATTCAAGGGATTAGGAACCCTTGTGGCTAGGTACTCCTGAAATGTCGGACATTGATCCTTATGGTGACCTTCCATGAACTTGATACACCAAAATTCCTATCGCTTCTCTTTTCCTTTCTTAATATCTTGGATTTGGACTGACAAATTTGCTAGTTGCATCTAAATCTGACCCATCCCTATTTCAGTCTCTCCCACTACGGATGCCTCTAACTTCATCGCAATTTCAAGATCTTTAGACTGCGACACAACCATCTATTGCATCAATGGTAGTCTTATATGTGGTAACATTGCAGCTATAAACCATTCTTTATTAGAGCATTTAGAACCTGAAAACTTACTTGATCCCATACTGACTCATTAGGTGATTTCTTAATGTATTTTATCTTGGTGATACACTGCGAGTCATACTTAGTCTTACTGAACTCATCTTCCAACATATCTTTAAATTTTGCTAAATTGTTTTGTTGCACTCCTTGCGGTACAACAAAAAATTTCAAAAACCAGTTCAATGCATGATCTCGGAAGGTCATGATCAAATGTGCTCTTTTTACATTGTCATCTTGCACTTGCATAACATTCTAGAAAAATTAACAAATAAACCAATGCTTCTTTGTATCTTTCGATCCGTTCACATGAAAAACTAGCAGTTTCATATAATCTCCTTCCATTTTCCTTCTCGTAGGTAGCTGCTGACTTTGAACTATATGACCAACACTTCCACTATTCTAAGTAGCTGAATAATGAACTTGACTACTTGAACCAATATTTTGATGACTTATACTACTATGAATTGCTTCCACAAGATGAGATGGGTTATAAGTACTTACCTCAATTTCAAGAGATGCACATAGGGTCATGGGTATGTCGGAGCATCCGGCCTGAGATGAATCAATTGGATCTTCCTCTGGTCTAATCTGGTAATCATCCTCTTCTTCTTATGTACTAACCGATTCTTCCTTGAGTTGTAGTATGGATATTTAGTCGTGTCCTTTGATCACACTGCAAACTTATTTTCTTCTTGACACAATCCTTCTCCTTTAAAATGTCAAGATCTCTTCCCACTTCGCATAAATCCACACTCTTCATGTCTCACTTTCTTCTCCCATTATCATTTCAACTCACTCTTCTCCCACATACTTCTCATAGCTTCCCCTGGTCAATACCCAGTTCCCGATGTGCGAAGCTACTTACTCCTCAGACTCCATTCTCATGACACTTTTTTCACAGAGTAACACTTAATCCACAAGTACATGGATTTCAATTATTTACCTCACAGCCCTTTGAAAAATTATCTTTCAGCCATACTATAATATTTTAAGGTTTCTACAACAACCTCAATAATATAACCCGCAAGTATATTGTCAAGCTAGTAATCAACAACATGTGAGATCTTATTATTGATAGCCTTAAGCGTTCGAACTAACTCAAGTGTCCAAACTATTGGCTCACCTCACTAGAAACATATCTTTTGTCCTTCCAACTTCATTAACCATTTTGCTATTAAAATAGGGAACTCACCAAAGAAGATTTCATGTAGATCTGAGAAAACTTACCTTTCCAACCATTCCTAGTAACTGAGCCATGGATTTTTGTTTTGTTCTTTGGAAAACTCTAGCTACTTCTTGTCTATCCATTCTAGAATATATTGTTTACTTGGATTCCACATCCACATCATATTCAAGCACAAATCTTGGTCCCAAAAATGGAACCATTAGTTGGCTCACTTGTGGGAAAAACCAGGTCCACTATGACACAGGCCAACAAATACCAAGATACTGGCCCTTTTGGAATCGCCTGTGAATATGTGAAGTCTCACCCGAAGCACATATGGGTACCGCCGGAACCATGTTTCTGTAGTAGAGAAGGGGATGCAATTATGTTCTACAAATACACTCATTAACAAAACCTCGACAAAAATTAATTTAAACCACATAACTAATATATTGTGTACATCTACCATGCAGTATATCGTAACTGAGAACATTTACGACTTATTGTCATGCCATTGCATATTTATCATTTTAATAGCACATGTAAACAAAACAACAAGAATACACCTAAACATTCACATAAACAAGAAAACATATATTTTTACATGGAAACCCAACTGGGAGAAAACCATGAAAATGATTTGTTTATCCATTGATCTCGTTACATAAAGCATTTAATATTCTTCCTCTTACAGATTTGTGCACACACCCTGCAGACTGCAACCCTTACAAAAACCCTTCAATCACACAAAATCATACATGGGATCAAGTTAGCCATCGCAGAACACTAAGAAGACCAAAAATCCTAACTTACGCTAACCAGTTTCTTGGTTGACATGATCAAACACTACCCTTTCCCTCATTTACGACACTATGTCAAAGTCCATCCTTATATTTTGGGTTTGCTTCCTTTTGACCACTTCATTGTGAAACCCCTTCTCACATCAACACAAAACTAGTTCAAAAATATCATAGGGCCAACAGAAAAACAAGAGGGGAGGGTTAATGGTTGGGGGAGGAGTAGGAGAGAGAGAGAGAGAGAGGTGGGTGATCAGAGGGGGAGGACGCGGTTTGGGGAGGAGAAAGAGATAGATATCCATAGGTTTAGGGGTTGGGAAGGAGCAAGGTGGTTATAGACAAAGGGGGTATAGGTGAGGAGTGGGGGGTTTGGGTTAGAGAGAGAGAGAGAGAGATGGGGAGTGGTTAGTGGTAGGGGGAGGGGATATAGGAGAGATAAATATAGAGGGGGGGTTAGAGAAAGATGAGGGTGTGGTAAGTGGTAGGGTATTTTTTATGGAGACATATCTTCCAGTCTCATAGATGATGATTCAACCATGTTTGAACCTGAGGTTTGGTTATGATCTCGGCCCGATCCTTAGGAGATTCGGGGGGGGTGTTTTCGCCAACAGTTTTCGGGCCCATGGTTTTGGGTAACTCATGGTATTTTCCCATTTGTATTTCCCCTATAAAAAAAGACATTGTAATATGGCTAGGGTTGATGTATTAGGTTTTATGCATTGTAAAGATCTCTGAGATCAGAAGAGACACTATGAGACAACGAAGAGGAATTGCATCGGCTGTGCTACAAGTTGTATCCCCTTCACTTTGCTGGACGGTATAATAATAAGGACTGGCAACTTGAGTGTGGACGTAGCCCATCTTGGATGAACCACAATATATCTGTGTTTCTCTTGTAATGTGTATGTGTGATTATATTTGCATTTATGTTTATTGTTATTGCTCTGCGATCCTATTTTTTCTAACAATTGGTATCAGAGCCAAAGGTCTATTTGGCAGTTAAACCCGCAGGAAACTAGGGTTTCTGGTTCGAGTGGGAGCAATGGAAGAAGAAGGAAAGTTTAAGGTCGAGAATTTTAACAGCCAAAACTTCCAGTTATGGAAGATGAAAATGGAGGACTATCTGTACCAGAAGGATCTATTCCTTCCATTAGGAGGAAGAGAAAAGCAGCCGATGGCCATGAAGGACAAAGAATGGGAGGTTCTTGACAGAAAGGCTCTGGGAACAATACGGCTGAGCCTGGCTTCATCGGTGGCTTTCAATAGCTCAAAAGAAACAACAACGGAGGGTTTGAGGAGCGCACTGGGTAAGATGTATGAAAAAACCTCATCCTCCAACAAGGTATTTCTAATGAAGCATTTATTTAATATTAAGATGTCTGAAGGTGGATATGTTACTAATAATTTAAATGAATTTAATATAGTTACAAATCAACTAAGTTCTGTAAGTGTGAATTTCGATGATGAGTTTATGGCTCTTCTAATCTTGTGTTCATTGCCAGAAAGCTGGAATAGCTTGGTCAAGGCTATAAGTAACTATGTCTCTAGTTCAAATACCTTGAAATTTGATGATGTTATTGGTGTTATTCTTAGCGAGGAAATGCGAAGAAAAAGCACAGGTGAGACATCAGGTAATGCATTGACCATGGAGAGTAGGGGAAGACAAAAGGAGAGAGGAAAGAGCCAAGGTAATCATGGCAAGTCTAAAATGGGAAGATCCAAGTCCAGACTAGGAAAGATAGAGTGTTAGAATTGTGGAAAGAAAGGACATCTGAAGAAAGACTGCAGATCTCTAAAGAAGAAAGGAGATGCACAAAAGGAAACTGCCCAGGAAGCAAATGTAGTAGGTGATGTGTTACAAGATGTTTTCATTCTTGCATTAGATAATACTAGTGATTATTGGGTAGTAGATTCAGGGGCTTCATGTCATGCTACACCCCATAGGAAATATTTTCATGATTATGTTCCAGGCGATTTTGGACATGTTTTATTGGGTGATGATGAGCCATGTAAAATTGTTGGAAAGGGTAAGGTATGGATAAAAGTTAAGAATGTAACTGATTGGTTGTTGAAAGATGTAAGGCATATTCCTGCTATGAAAAGAAATCTGATCTCAACAGAGAAGTTGGGAGATGGCAGCTATCTATCTACATTTGGAGAAAAGTGGTGAAAGATCACTAAAGGATCAATGGTGATAGCAAAAGGAGACAGGGTAGGTACGTTGTATTTATGTCCTCATAATACTGACCATTTTATCTCTTTAGCTTCCATAGGAACAGATACAGCATTGTGGCATCATAGGCTTGGCCACATGAGTGAGAAGGGGATGCACATTCTCCACTCAAGGAAGTTGCTGCCAAATTTGAAGCAAGTAAGTTTGGAATTCTGTGAAAACTGTGTTTATGGAAAACAAAAGAGAGTTAGATTTCTCAGGGTTGGGAAGTAGAAGAAGAATGAAAAGTTAGAGCTTGTGCATACAGATGTATGGGGACCAGCTTAGGTACAATCTCTTGGTGGCTCTCATTATTATGTTACATTTATTGATGATGCAACTAGAAAAACTTGGGTTTATTGCATTAGACAGAAATCTGATGTGTTTGCTACTTTTAAGAAGTGGAAAGCTTTGGTTGAGAATGAGACAAGAAAAAGGTTGAAGTGTCTCAGATCTGATAATGGAGGTGAGTACTACAGCAAGGAGTTTGATAATTACTATTCATACCATGGGATTCATATAGAGAATACAGTCCCAGGAACACCACAAGAAAATGGTGTGTCTGAAAGGATGAACAGAATGATCATGGAGCGTGCAAGGTGTATGAGATTGCATGCAGGGTTGCCCTTACAGTTTTGGGCGGATTCTGTAAATACTGTTGTTTATTTAATAAATAGAGGACCTTCAAGTGCTTTGGATGGTGGTATTCCAGAGGAGGCATGGACAGATAAAAAGGTAAACTAGTCATTTCTGAGAACGTTTAGTTCTGAAGCATTTGTCCATATTGATAAATAAAATAGAACAAAGCTTGAAGCTAAATCCAAGAAATGTACCTTTATTGGATATGGGGTTGATGAATTTGGTTATCGTTGATGGGATTATGAAAATAACAAAATCATCAGGAGTAGAGATGTAATATTCAATGAAAAGGTCATGTATAAAGATCAGTTGCAGGGAAAGAAATAGCAAAAGGAAAACACAGAGTACACAGTACTTGATAAAATTGAAGAAAATGAAGTTCCAAAGGTGCCAGAAAATCAAGAACAGCAGCAAGTACCTAAAACTCCTGCAACTGCAAGAAGATCTACCAGGTTAAATAGACTCCCTGAATGATACTCTCCTTCAATGTATTATTTATTGATGACTGATTCTGGTGAACCAGAATGTTATGAAGAAGCAATGCAGGTGGAAACTAGAAAGAACTAGGAGCAAGGCATGAAAGAGGAGATGGACTCATTGGTAGGAAACCAAACTTGGGATTTGGTTCAGTTGCCTGCTGGTAAAAGAGCATTGCAAAACAAATGGATTTACAGGTTGAAGAAAGAAGAAGGAGGTAAGAAGCGTTACAAGGCCAGACTTGTTGTAAAGGGGTTTGCATAGAAGAAAGGTATAGATTTTGATGAAATATGTTCTCTTGTTGTTAAGATGAATTCAATTAGGACTATCTTAAGTCTAGTGGCAGTAGGATATTTGCATCTTGAACAGCTAGATGCAAAAACAACCTTTCTCCATGGGGATTTGGAGGAAGAGATATATATGCAGTAGCCACAAGGGTATCAGGTCAAAGGTAAGGGGAACTTGGTATGCAGGTTGAAAAAGAGTTTGTATGGCTTGAAGCAAGATCCAAGGCAATGGTATTTAAAATTTGACAGGTTTATGACAGAACAAGGTTATAGTAGATGCCATTCTAACCACTGTGTTTATTTCAGGAAGCTAAACAATGAAAGATATATTATCTTGTTATTGTATGTGGATGACATGCTTGTTGCAGGGTATAACATGCAGGGTATAAATGTACTCAAAAGGAAGCTAGCTAATTCATTTGTGATGAAGGATTTGGGTGCTGCAAAGCAAATCCTTGGTATGAGAATAACAAGAGACAGGAAAAATCGCAAATTGACAATGTCTCAGAGTGAATACATACAAAAGGTGTTGGAGAGGTTCATAATGCAGAATGCAAAACTAGTAAGTACACCTTTGGCCAACCATTTCAATCTAATTAAGGAAATGTGTCCCAAGACATAGGAAGAGATAGATTACATGTCCAAGATTCCCTATCAATCAGCAATTGGCAGCTTGATGTATGTCATGGTGTGCACAAGACCGGATATTACACAAGCAGTGGGAGTTGCGAGCAGATATATGAACAATCCAGATAAAGAACATTGGAAGGCAGTACAGTGTATTCTCGGGTATTTGAGAGGTACCACCACTTAGGCATTATGTTTTTGGAGATTCAGACACTGTTCTACATGGATATGTTGATGCAGATATGGTAGGTGATAAGGATAGCAGGAGGAGCACCATAGGGTATGTGTTTACTGTAGATGGAACAACAATAAGTTGGATTTCGAGACTATAGAAGGTTGTTGCACTTTCAACAACGGAAGCAGAGTATGTTGCTGTTACAGAGGCTAGTAAAGAGATGATTTGATTGCAGAGGTTTATGGAGGAAGTGGGTAAGAAGATGAAGGATAGAAGGTTGTATAGTGACAGCCAAAGTGCCATTCATCTTGCAAAGAACTCAGCATTCCATTCCAGGACTAAACATATACAGCTCAAGTACCATTTCATACACTTTGTTCTGGAAGATGAACTATTGAAGCTGGAAAAGATACATACTAGTTATAATCCTGTAGACATGTTCACAAAGGTAGTGACCAGAGAGAAACTGAGTTCTTGCTCGGTTTCAGTTGGCCTTCTAGCATGAAGGTGAAGATGAGAAAGTTTCCAAGTCCAAGGTCCAGCAAATACAACAACGGTGGAGTTGTTGTGATCAGTATCCAAGTGGGAGATTGTTGGTTATGGAGCCATATCTTCCAGTCTCATAGATGATGATTCAACCATGTTTGAACCCCAGGTTTGGTTATGATCCCAACACTTTTCCCATTTGTATTTCCCCTATAAGAGAAAGACATTGTAATACGGCTAGGGTTGATGTATTAGGTTTTATGCATTGTAAAGATCTCTGAGATCAGAAGAGAGACTGTGAGACAGTGAAGAGGAAGTGCAGCAATTATGCTGCAGGTTGTATCCCTGCACTTTGCTGGATGGTATAATAATAAGGACTAGCAACTTCAGTGTGGACGTAGCCCATCTTGGGTGAACCACGATATATCTGTGTCTCTCTTCTAATGTGTATATATGATTATATTTGCATTTATATTTATTGTTATTGCTCTGCGATCCTGTTTTTTCTAACATAGGGTAGGGGGATTACGATAGACAGCGAGAGAGGGGGTTATGGGTAGGGGGAGTAGGAGAGAGAAATATATATCTTGGTTGGCGGGTGGGGGTTTAGGGAGGATCATGGAAGTTAGAGAGAAGTGTGGGTATAGGGTGGGGGCATAGAGAGAGATATATCGGGGGATGGTAAGTGGTAGAGTGAGGGGGATTATGCTTATGGGTATGGGGAGGGGGATTAGGAGAGAGAAAGGGGGAATTATGGGTAGGGGGAGTAGGAGAGAGATAGGGGGGTTTATGGGTAGTATGAGTAAGAGAGAGAGATAGATGGGGGCGATCAAAGGGGTTGGTTATGGGTATGGAGAGAAGGAGAGGGGTTAGGGAGAGAGGGGGGATTTGGGTAGTGAGAAAGTGTGTGTGAGAGAGGGAGGCTTAGGGAGTTAGGGGAGAGAGAGTGGGGGGTGTTAGAGAGTGTGAGAGAGTGGGGGGCTTAGGGAGTTGGGGAAAATAAATATTATAAATATGGAAACTCATCCAATTCCAATTATAGATGATAACATGGTTCTTCCTACAAATCCATGACAAGAAAAACAAAGGAATTCAATATAGGGCCCCTCAATTTCCACAATAGTTTAGGAACAAACACCCCATAAATAAAATGTAGGTTCCCCTCGAGGGATTTTTCCATTCCCACATCAACTCAACATCAAAATAATGAATCACCATCTAAAAACCCGGTTACTCTTTTGGTATCTTGTGGTTATACAAGTGATAAAGTTAGAGAGGCATTGCATGTAGAATGTATTGTTGAAGAAGTTAGTGATCACAAGTTAGAGATCACTAAGATCAACAAAAAATTATTAATCAATACTTAAGAAATATTTCAACTAAAGAACCATAACAAAATTCTACCTACAAAAATCAGAAAGTTCAAAAATATGCGAAAATTGGAACAAGACAATGAAGATATTGAAGGGAAACTACTAGAGAAAGAAGAAGAAGAAAGTCAAGATCTTAAGGAACAACATAATAAGTTAAAATAGGATGAAAAGTCGCAAGAATAAAATTTTAAAAAGATTTAGAATAAGAACAAGTTGTCAGAAGAAAATTAGAAAAACTTCAGAATGAGACATCAAAATATTCAAAAGTACAAGTTATAGAAAAAGGTACACTTACAGATCCAATTCAAAGCACCGATCAGGATATCTTCCCAGTGAAAGAAAAACATACACAAAGTTTAAGACAGGAAAACACTACAACCATGATCAAGCAAAATGATGTTAAATTTTTTTCCTATTGACACCCAAATCACAAAAGTAGATATCCTAAAAGTCAAGAACAACTAACAAAAGTTAGTAATTCTAGTTCAATTAAGTCTTATGATGACACTTCATTGTGGAAACACAATATTCTACAGAGAATTTACTTAGGATGGATTGATCCATCTAAATTTTGAAGGTTGTGTTCAACACTTGTACAAGTTCATATCATCACATATCATCAGCTACAACAAAGCATAGAAGGATGCAATGACACTTACAAAATTAAAAGATGTAACATTGTCTTCATCAATATTCTTTGAGGACAAACCATTTCTGAAGAGGAAGGAAATGTTATAAAATTAAATAAGCATTAATTATATATCATATACATAATAAATGCATATAATAACAAGAAGTAGAAATAAGAAACGATTCCTTATCAAGAGCAACCTTATGCCTTAGTTAATATATATATGGGCACATTTACCTTTGTAAATCACCAATTCAATTATTCATTATTCAATTTCTATTATCCATTATGGATTATTGTAGGCTGACATATTTAAATTGGAAGTTTCATATATGAACCATCTTGGTTCATACCAAAAATAGGGAAATGTGGCATATTTGCCCCCCAAGAAGGAAAATCCCCCAAAATAGGGATAATTCCCCAAAAAATTGGAAAAGAAAAATTAAAAAGGGAAAAAACATTCAAAAAGTCAAAAAGAGTGGGAAACCACTAAATTCCGCCCAATACCATGAGAAAATACCATGATCCACCCAATACCAATCGATAATACATAGGGCCATTTTATTATATATTAATGATGAAGGTCTCTCATTTTACACACACACATTCTTTCCATGCATTTTATTACCATCACTCTGCCAAATTTTCTACCGAAACCCTAGTCGGAGCCCCTTTTGAGCCTTCTTGTTTCACCCTTGGAGATTTCCCTATCTTGTGACGTGTGGTTGGATTGCACCGAACTGATTGGAGACCAAGGACCTTCTACTTCAGACAACTACAAGGGCCACCATCAACACTATTTCGAGGTATTCTTTGGTCTACTATAAAACCCCATTTTTACATAATAAAAATGAAAAAGATTCTTTCTCTTACCCTTTGTTTGTGAAGGAATGTTCAAAATTATTATATTAGATTTATTTTCTATGCATATGCTTCACGTAGTTTAGATTTTATATTACTGTTATTTATTGGGTTTAGCTAGTCTATTTTTTCTTTCCATTTGAACTGCTACTAAAAATTCCTTAAGTCTTAGTAGGTTCCTTTTAGCACATGCTGATGTGAAAACACAAGCCACAATGGTGTTCTATGTGATCAAGTGAGAGTGATTTTAAAGAGGTGTAAAAAAAATGAACAAATGCAAAAACATGCCAACCACAACATATGCAATATGGTGCAAAGTGAGTGATGGGTGCCTGAGTCTTTGTGCAAGTAGTTCACAAGTTGGTTCTTTTCAATTACAAGTAAGGTGATCCTATAAATAAAAAGAAAATAAATATGAATTCCATAAAATATGTAAAGTCCTTTCCTCTCAAAAGTCACTGGGCCTTCCAATATCTTACCCATAAATGGATATGAAATCCCTTGACGTTGGCTAGTGAAGGTATGAAAAAGTCAGTTATCAAGTAATGATGTTGGGGATATGTTCTAAAAGGGATGGCAACATTTCCAACAACTAACGAGATCCGACTCAGGAGTCAATTGAACCCACAATTTCTCCCTAGTGATATCCTAGGATTTGGCCATTAAGATACATGCACCAATTGTGGATAAGTGGTTCAGCCTGGGAGGTAAAGTGTCGTCTCCAAAAAAATCTAAGTGACTCTTTGTGGGGAGCATAAATACTTATACCTCGGCTTTCACATCCTTGAGAACCACACACTTATTATCTGGGTTATCTTTTATCACTTGTTGATAGTAGTATTTAAAGTACCCTAAAATTCAACAACACTATGTTTCAAAAATGTAGAATATTGGTGTGGATTCTTTGGATGCCTAGCCCAACCAATCCTAAACTAACTAAAATGTTATTTTGTGACCTCCTGTGGAGGATTTTAGTTAGTTTGATATCTAAAAGTGCAATGTTGATTTTTAAAAAGGCCTAAAATTGAGTTAAGGAGTGTGAGAGAGGCATTTAAATATTTCATATCATTCTAATCCATCCAAATCACTAAGAGTGCAACATGGAGAGCATACTAGATGTAAAAGAGTCTTTAGGTATACCCATGTGTTCTTAAGTGGAAATCACACATGTTTGTAAAGCAATTGAAATTTGCAACTAACTAAAAGAGCATACAATAAAGATACATGGGAATCCACTTTAATTCAACTCTAAGCAAATAAAAACTACTCGATATGCTTAATGAAGTAAATGTGTGCAAAAGCAGGTATTTCAAACCTATCACCCTTTTCTTATTTGCCAAGATCATTAGGACTGCAAGGAAAAGATCATACTTTGAGTAAAGGAATCTTTAGACCCTTTTCTTGTGTGAGAAAGTGCACTAAACTAACTTGCATAAAACAAAGAACTAAGCAAGAAGCAAAAAGATATCTAACTAGATGTAGTCAAATCTAAATTCCCAGACTAAGCATTTCAGTGAAATGGAACGCATAATCATTTAGTCACTAGTGAGTACTAAGAGGCTCGTTGAAATCCTCAAATCCTTTTAGCCTAAGTAGTAACGATTCTTTACTCCTTGTCTTGAACTAAGTTATGTAATTACTAGAAAAAAATAAATTGCACGTGAGTTATATTTTATGGTTCATTAAGTAGTCATTGGAACACGGATGATTTGTGAGAACACAAGTAAAAAGAAAATAAAATAAACGGTTTGTGCAGGTATTGGACCCACAGTCACACTAATAGCATGATTACAATGAAGCAGAGGTCACGCGAATTCACTATGTGATTTACAAAGAAATTCAACTACCTGACATGTGCATCTATCGAGGATATTTTTGCACGATGTAATGCATACAGGATGTTGAGATCCATGCTACTGATATAGAATTAATTACAGGGAAAATGCCTATGAATTATGGTTGCTAAGAGGCTATACATTAAGCTCCTACACTTACATAACACCCAAAATAAGCTATCTAGCAAAAACAACCTATATAATATGCAATGAACAAAAATGAGCATGGAGTCACAAAAAATACCATTAATGGGAAAATGCAACAAGAGTGAGAAATCCTCCTTTCTATCCTTACAACTTGCAACCAAGGAAATAGTGTTAGCTGTGGGTTAGGTAGACCAAACACCCCACAAGCTAAAGTAACTTTGAAAAAACTAAACTAAACTAAAATAGTGAAGATAAAGTCTTGTTCCTTGAGGAAAGAACAAATGGAGAAACACTTGCTTCTTAGAGGAAGAGAGCAAGGGAGATTGTGTATGCCAACTTGGGGTAGGAAATAGATTGAAAGTGAAGGTCTCAATGTAATTCCAATATCATAACTTTTCTATGATTTTATCCTATAGAATGCATGAGAATGGCTTTCTTTTATAAGCCAAATGGAGGCCAAGAAACATCAAGATCCAAATGTGGAGACTCTTGCCTTTGAACTAGTTCTCCATGTACATGAGGGGGGCTATTGAATGCTCCCAAGCATGTGAAGAGTCCATGTTCAAATTTTGGAGCCAAGAAAATCGTTTTGAGCCTTCAATGCATTGCAAAAGTAAGTGGCCTCGTTGTTTTGATAGTCACATGGGTTTTGAGGGAAATATCGCATAGATGCATGTGGGTACCTGAACAAGAAGGTCATGCTAATTATTAGAATGGATTTCCAATGATTTTAGTCATGCGTCTTTTTGTACTGACTGAATTTGACATTTTAGGGCTCAATCTATCTTTTGGATCTGATGAGTATGTCTTTGGTGAGTTGCATGTTGTATGTTGATGACTCCTTTCTACAAGATTAGTTGAAATGCCGCATGTATGAGAAATTAAAGCGTTAACATACTACTAATATAGTAATTATTTCATACTTATTGTTTGTATATGACATCTTGATCTTAGGACAAGGATCTACATAAGAAATAAGGAAAAGAAAGGAGATATTGAAAATTTATTGCAAAGCCACCATAATTGATATTAATTTGAATAAATCCATTGCATTGATTAATGGGATCTCTGAGGATGAAATAAGGAATTTATGAGATATTCTCTCGTTAATTGCTAAAGAATTGAAGTAGGGTTGAAGTACCAGGGTTTCAGTTTGAAACCCAATTGTTATAGGTTTGAAGACTGGATGTGATTGTATGAGAATTAAGAAGATAGAGGTAATAATTTATGTATGGTTGTACAGGTGGCTTCCTTGGGGTGGAAGGATGATCATGATCAAATTTGTTCCTAAAAATTAACATATCTATTAATTGGCTATAAAAAAGGTTCCCAAAAAAATTATGAATAAGATAAGGAAAGCATGTATCATTTTTTTATGGACAAAGCAAATTGATTACAGAGGGAATCACATTGCTAAGATGGTCTAGCCTGGAGGACCCAAAAGAGATAGGGGGATGGGGTCTCAAGAATGTGTGTGTGTGTGTGTGTACATCTTAGAATTTGGGGTGGACTACTATCTATTTTTTTCCTAGATTGAAGGAAACTAGGACAAGTGTACTGTTCAGATTGATTTTATGGGTACCGTTCAAAATTCAAAATAAATAAATAATTAATATATATATATATATATATATATATATATATATATATATATATATATATATATATATATATATATATATATATATATATATATATAACTAGTAGTTTATTCATGGATAACTCGTAGCTCATGCATAGATAATAGGTAGTGATAGACAATGCATTTAACTAAAGAAGGTAATAAGTAGCTAAGGAATATACAACAACATGTGATTACAACTAAACATGGAGAAAAAGTAAGATATAACTTGTTCATAGCACTTAAATTATGACCTATCAGTGTTCACTGACCACAAGTTAAGTGCTTGTGCTAGTTAGAAAATATCTAGTAGCAAAGACCCTTTGGATACATATTTACAATGAAGCTCCTTGGGGAAGGGTAATCAAATCTAAGTATTTGAATGGAAGAACTATGGAAGAATGATTTAGCCTAGGATCATAAAAGAACCACAGATTGATAAATGGTTTGGAAGGTTGTAGTTGAGGCCTTTCCCTTGGTGGGTAGGTGGATAGCATGGAAGGTAGCGGAGATGGGAGAAAATTTCAGATAAGAGAAGACCCATGGATAAGCACCTCGAGGGGAAATTCAAATTTCAAAAGGACTAATAGATTTCCTTCATTCCAAGGAAAAATTCCATTTAAGATAGGCAGGATAGAAAGCTATTAATAATGTTTGGGACTAGAGGTGTAAATCAACATAAGCGTTGGGCCTGGAAGGGGAACATGTAGAGGAATGGGTACAATATGTGAACAAGTAATATCACATGATTATCATATTTTTAGAATATGAAGACAGATTAAGTAGGTCTAATTAGAATCCAACTATAAGGGACTACACGGTGGAATTAGGATATGCAAAAAAAGGTTGAGAAATATTTTCCAATGGAAATAAAGTGGTGGTGGGTAGTTGTTTGGAAATTACCCAGCCTTATGAAATCTAATATATTACTATGGTTGGATTTGTCCAGTAAAATATTGCTTTGGATAATGGAGTGAAGAGAGTATGGGCGGTACCATGCAGTTGTACATTGTGCACTTAGGAATTAGAATCAGTGTATCATCTCTTTGTGAATTTTTCCTATGCAAAGTAGGTTTGGAAGGAAATTGATTATGCTTTAAAGTGAAAAACTAAGTGGAACTTTGACACATTAGAAGGGTGTGTATAGGAGTGGATTACTGATAGAGTAGTTACAAATTTCAAGGCAATGCCAATCCTTTTTGTTTATTAGATATGTTGTGCAAGAAACCATTTTATCTTTCAAGAAAATCACATTTTGACTACTCTAGTGGCACACTTGGTAGTAAAAATGATGAAGGAGCACCTTGTAAATTTCCAAAAGAAAAGAAGACAAGAATGCTTTTACCCATGCCAATTTTTAGTCCCAAACCAAACAGTTTTTTGTTCATAGCCATTATAAGTCGGTCAAGTGACATCTCAAGCATTGAATGGATAAGCAATTCATTGGTTAGGCATCACTTAGACGTTGTTACTATAACACACACATCTATCATAAATTAATAGATGTATAAAATATGCCACTTAAGTGATGTTGCTTACATTGTTTTAACGTTGGTTATACGTCGATTAAGAGACAATTTATTTTTTCTTTGTTAAATTTGTGGCTTGGTTTTGAATGATGTCGCCTATATATCAACAAAACATCAATTAGACCTAAAAAAAGCAGCATCTACCCCACTTTAACTACTCAAAATTTATATCTATTGTCTGTGAAGGGCTGGTGCAAGGTAATGATACCCAATTATGACACGTTAGTTGCAATGACATTCTGGAAAAACAGAAATATTATCATTAAAATGAATTATTAGAGGTACCTACAAAACTTTTTCAGATTAGGCGTAAAAATATGAAAAGTAGAAAAACGGATGACCTTCCCGAATATATAACTTTTATTTATGAAAAAGTGGTATAACCACCCCAAAATGTCATTATTTGAAGATTGGTATGTTATTTTTTTCTC
>BSBM01000596.1:9997500-10015000 GCA_027924585.1 Larix kaempferi
CCGACCGCAGTCCTCAAGATCCGAAGATGGGTACTCGGCTAGCCTCAAGATCCGGAGATGGGTACACAGCTCTTCAAGAACGACAACCGCCGGCCTCCAAGAAACCACGGAAACCCACGGACCGCCGCCTGAGACCAGCCACAACTTAGCACAGCGCCCTCCACGAACATGTAGATCCTTCAGAGCCGACCGTCAACGGAGGTGCAGGAGATCCGCAGCAGACTCAGCAGCCTCCTAAACCAGCGAAAAAGAGCAGCCATCCAGGAACCCTCGTTTAAAAACTGGAGGAGAAACGCCATAGCAAAGAGTCCCTGTAAAGACCACGAGACGCCACCACCGGAAGAATAGCTCCGCCCTTCAGTAAAAACCTGCAACAACAGCGGCTATGTACATAGGAAAAGGGCGGCTGGGCCAAGCCCTGGCCGCCCAGGCTAAACGCATACGACTCTCAAAACGGGCACCTCCGGAGCTCTCCAAAACCTCTATTGACATTCACATTTAAAACCACATGAGCTTTTATTTATTTACTTTATAATAGGATTGACATTCACATTTAAAAGTGTTCTTAATTTTAAATATTATCTTTTAAATTATTATTAATATTATCCACATAATGGAATTCCATTTTGAAGAGACGCGTCAATAAATATTGATCAATGACCAGTGTGACAAGTGTCTGCCCCGCGATTCTTTTTGAAGCCAATCCAATTTTTTCGCAACGTGGAGAAGGAATCTCGTTTTCATTCTCCGCCCAGAGATTCTTTTTCAAACGGCGTATTTCCAAGTAGGACTTCAACGACTTTCCCGGTGGTCGGCTGCCCCAACAACGCGTTTAGGTGACAAAATTGACTTTTCCCGGTCGTCGGCTGCCCCAACAACGTCGTATAGAATTAGTGCTTCCTGCTTTTCAGAATTTTCTCAAACCTACTTCATCCCTTGTACTTTAAAAAGGGATGTTCTCTCCTTCGATTCCCACGCCTCCAACGACTCTGCCCTCGTCATAATTCAACTTATAGACTCGCACAGGAAGCCCAACGTAGCCATTTACTATTCACTGCTTGCTCCAGATTGCAGCCTGAAACAAAGGATGAGATCAGATCAAACAGTTTGTGTGACTGGTGCAGGGGGATTCATAGCCTCGTGGCTTGTCAAGAAACTCCTGAGCAAAGGCTATACTGTCCGAGGAGCAGTTCGTGGCGACCCTGGTAGGTGCTAATTAGGACGCCAAAGTTCAGGGACACATGATTTTAATGTTGTAATAGTTGAGTGTGTTTTCTTTACTCACGATTTTATGGTAACGGAAGAACTATGTTAAAATCGAAATATGGAGATATATGTTATGACATAATTGTTGGGTAGTTATTAATTTAGTTTCTATGGAAGTACAGAGGATGGCAAGTATGAGCATCTCAGAGAGTTGGAAGGAGCGAAAGAAAGACTTGAGATTGTGAAAGCTGATATTCTCGATTACCAGAGCTTAGTCTCAGCTATCCGAGGATGCCACGGTGTCTTTCACATGGCTTGCCTTCTCAACGATGACCCTGTAATTATTTTTCAGCTCATTCAAATTATCTCTTATATTCAAATTCCTTGCTTGGGTTTTCAGATTTATGCATACAGAGATTGAATATTGTCTGTGATGATGCAGGATCAAGTTATAGAGCCAGCAGTGAAAGGAACGACGAATGTTATGGAGGCCTGCGCAGAAATGGGGGTGATCCGCGTAGTCTTCACATCTTCTGTCGGTGCGGTTTACATGGACCCACAGAGAGATCCTCGCGCCATAGTCGATGATGATTGCTGGAGCGATTTGGAATATTGCATCTATACCAAAGTATTTCTTTTGTTTATCCAGCACTTATAGATACTAGCTTATTCTTTCAACAAAATTGCATGTACATAGTGGTGGAACCCTATAAGCTAATTATGTTTGTTGGTGTGGCACGTTACAGAACTGGTACTGTTATGCAAAGACATTGGCAGAGAAAGCTGCATGGGAGATTGCTGAGAGAAGGAATTTAGAGATGGTAGTGATCAATCCGTCTCTGGTTTTAGGTCCCTTGTTGCAATCCACCATGAACGCCAGCACCGCTCATATTATGAAATATTTGACAGGTACGTAAAGTTGATATTATACTTGGTTGGTTGGTTACATATATAGTGAAATGTGAGTGATTTAAGAGGAGAATCGATGGACGTGCAGGGTCAGCGAAGACGTATGCGAACTTAACGCAGGCATATGTGGACGTCAGGGACGTTGCTGATGCTCACATTCTAGGTTATGAAACGCGTTCAGCCAGTGGCAACAGATATCTCTGCGCAGAATGCAACCTCCACCGAGGAGAACTCGTCGACATTCTGGCAAAACTGTGCCCGTGGTGTCCTCTGCCTACCAAGTACGTGCTTTCAAAGCAACTTCCGTGGTTTCTCTGCAACTTCAACTTCATAAGAATAATTTCGTTTAATTCTGTGCAACTTCATATGACAAGAGCAGTTTTGTTTAATTCTGTGGAACTTGATGCATGCAGGTGCTCAGACGAGAAAAATCCGCGGAAGCAGCCATACAAGTTCTCTAATCGGAAAATGAGAGAATTGGGGGTCTCATTCATCCCAATAAAGAAGTCATTGGGTGATACGGTGGGCAGTTTACAAGACAAAGGCTTCCTTCAGTAGCTCTAATTACGACCTTCCTGCAAGGCCGGGGAGAATCAATTTGTCGATTGTGGAAATGGGAATGCAGTTGTGGACAAATAACTTGGATCCATTTTAATTGAAAGTGTCTTGGTACATCAGATTTATTCGAAGTTTATTGGTTGACCAAATCGAATATAACAACGTGTAAACATTTTACAACTTACAAATCAAATATAAGAACGTTATAAGAACGTGTAAACATTTTACAACTTACTTTTCTAGATCCATTCTACCCAAAAATTCATAATCTACATTTTTTCACATCTATTTATTTCATCTTTTGGAATTTAGATAATAAAAAAATTGTTAAAATTGGAAATATTTAAATTGTATTTTTAAATTTATAAATAAATTTAGCACTCTCAAAAATACATAGATGACATTTAAATTATACAATTTTCATAATAGATGTGATTTTTTTTTTTTTTAATTTCAATAAAACTCCACAAAATAAAAATGAATAGAAACAATTATATTTTTAACATTTTTAAATTTAATTTAATTTTTAATTTTTTAATAACGTATACTTTTATATTTATAATTATAAAAAAAATACTAATATAAGAAGTTTTTTTTTACAAAAGAGTGTCAACACTTCACATATACTCAATTAATATAAAAATTCTTAATCTACATTTTTGGGCACTATTTATTTTATATTTAGGAAGATTTTCACAATTTTTTTAAATACCTATAAATAAATGCATATACAAATTCATAACATATTAATATTAAAAAATATCAATAATATTTTTTAATACAATGTGAATATGCAATATAGAAATCTAAAACACATTTATCACAACACTCAATGAAAAAATTACAAAAAAATAGATAGTAGGAATATATTAAATATTTGGATACAAATTTTTTACAAGATTATATATATATATATTTATGATTTTATTAAATGTTAATGATAACAAACAAAACTATAATGTAAAATATATGTTTTTGATATCCGAGACATTTAGGTCTTATTGTTCATTTTTTTCCCTTTCCTAAGCATGGCATTAAAGCTCTAAAAGAATTTTAATTTATTTTTAAACTACTTGTTTTCATTGTGGAGCTCAGTCTTCCTTATTCAAAGGTCATGTTTCAGCCGTGTCTAGATCCCAGCCCATGACGGGGGGTTAGGGTGGCTTGCCCCCACAAAATAGTCACCATGGGGGGTCCAGGGGGGTGGCGACTAGTTTGGGAGCCCCATCTGGTAGGGGTTCGGGGGCAGCGCCCCGTAGCGTAAATTTTAGAAAAAAAAATGCCTTGTAAAATGTTGTAATTTCATAGTCATGACTTGGTCAATAATGAATGATTTATGGGCCTATGGTATTGGATGTTCCATAGTATTTTTCCATAGTAATCTCTCTTTAAAAGGAAGGCATTGTAATGGAGATTATATAGAGATTCCATTGTATTTTCCCCTCCTAGGAAGTGTCTTTGTTCTCTTCCTATTTGGAACCACTAGGTTGTCCTTTCTTGTGGCTTGTATCCTCCAGGTATCATGCTTGCGCAAAATCCTCATCAATTGTCTTAGGCTTTATGAGAATCAATTGCTTTTGTAAATGACTATGTAGACGCCCCAGATACATGATGAATACATATGGAATCCTGTGAGAGATACCCAACATAATATCCATCTTCCTTAATTCACTGGTGTACTCTTGCACACTTTTCCCTTTCATTTACCTAAAGTAATTCCAATGGATCCATTGGTCATCTACATACCCAATATGGTAGAATTGGGAACTTTATGATGGTTTGAAATCCCCCCACTTAGTTACTAATGGATCACCCTCCAAGATAAGTGCCTCTATGTGGCTTTCCCACCAATTCAATGCATGGTCCTCTAATTTCAATCAAGCAATTGAAATCTTCTGCTCCTCATGTATGTTGTGGATATTAAAACAGACCTCTCATAGGAGTGTGCACGAAGTTGAGGGACCTTTTATATGCAATGGGTAAATGCGAAACGCGCGAGAATTGTGTAAATAAACAACGCTCGTGCATTATGTAAAACTAGGTATGGTGGGCTCTGAACCTACCATGTCATTTAACATGTAGGATAGGATCACAAAATGCTCGAGCGTTATGGTGATCACAATAACGCTCGATGGGCTCCGAACCTGCCATGTCATTTAACATGTAGGATAGGATCACAAAACACTCAAGCATTATGGTGATCATAATAACACTCGAGCGTTATGGTTAATATAACAAAAAAAATACTGCGGCACTGTTTATTTTTTTTGTTATATTAACCATAGATCACCATAACGCTCGAGCGTTATTGTGATCACCATAACGCTCGAGCGTTATGGTTAATATAACAAAAAAAAAACAGTGCCATGGTTAATATAACAAAAAAACATACCACGGTACTGTTTATTTTTTTTGTTATATTAACCATAGATCACCATAACGCTCGAGCGTTATGGTTAATATAACAAAAAAAATACTGCGGCATTGTTTATTTTTTCTATTTGCACCGAGTGGAACGAGGTGCTCTACAATCCAGTATGGGGGAGATCTTCTAACGTCATGTACCGTTACATCTAATAAAACTTAAAAATGTAGCGTTACATCTAATAAAACGTAAAAGGTGATTGCGCGTTAAAATAAGTAAAAGGAAGTAAGTAAAGTAAAGTAAGGTAAAAAGAAGTAAAGTAAAAAGAAGCAAGTAAAGTAAAGTAAAGTAAAAAGAAGTAACGTAAAGTAAAGTAAGTATGGGGAGATGTTGTAACGTTTGTGATGTAATGTTTGTTACTAACAAAATAATTAAAAAAATTCATGTCCACTCATAAAAAAATTATGGAAAGTATTTAAAAAAAAATCCACTTTGGTCTAAAAATAAAATATTATGAAAAGTAATTAAAAAATGGATGTTCATTTATAAAATAAAAACTTAAAACTTAAACAGGATCTGTCAATCAAGAGAGATTAAATTTCTTGAGTTTAAATTTAAAAAAAGAAATACACCTCAAGAAATTGGATCCCTCTCGGTGCTTGATAGATACGGGTTTAAGATGGATCTATGCTGGTATATTAACCATACTGTGGCACTATTTATTTTTTTGGTTATATTAACCATAATGCTCGAGCATTATGGTTAATATAACAACAACAAAAAATAGTGTTGCGGGCCACGACACTGTTTTACCCATTGAGCTACCCAAATGCGAATGCTCGAGCGATTTCGGCTTCCCAAAATGCATTAGAGAACCTCAACCGAGGAGATTTGGAGGCTCAACAATCCCAAATTCATCTTGCAAGAACAATTGGAAAGGTAAGCATCTAAATCGTTGCCTCATCTCGTCATTAAGTTTATAAATTGTTATGTTGCCATAATCTAAAAATATTTGTAAATTAAATGCCAAAAATTAAAATTTAAAATTTTAATGAATTTTACATACACCCCGTTAGACACAATGGCTCACTGATCACATCAATCATCATTGTCACCTAAAAATATTTGTAAATCAAATGCCAAAACTTAAAATTTTAAAATTTTAATGAATTTTACATCCACCTTGTTAGACACAATGGCTCACTGATCACATCAATCATCATTGTCACCCAACATATCTGTCCATACATATCATCAGCATCTTAGTTTGTACATCAGAAGCACATCAGCATATTGTAGCCCCAATTAATCCAAAGATAAAGGTTTAACTCTAATTTCTACTGTTGCTCCATAAACACCTCATAAATTATAAATATATACATGTATATATTTATTTAGACTTTCTTTCTCCCACCTAAACATGGTCTTCATACCCACATCATCACCATTTTCTTTTGCTTCTAGCATGCCTGCACTAGCTTGTAACTCATGTGTGCAAGGGCCATATTTATGCCTTTGAACATGCCTGTAACTAGACCTTCTTCAATTACCCACATGGGGGTCTTTGCCATGCCTCCAGGATGCCAAAAGCTTCCACAAACATGCCCGAATATGCACCTTCAAGATACCCGCATGTCACCTTTTCCACATGCTTGCATTTCCATCAGCTTCATTTCTGGAGGCCCGCAGATGCCATAAGGGATGCCTGCAATCTCCTTGCCAAGTGTCAACTTCAAGCTTCTTTGTTCACTTCATGCTTCTTTGTTCATGTAACTTGTTATCTCCAAGTCATCCTTGTCTAGGGTATTAGGACCAACTCCAAATGACCACAGTATGGGTCATTTGGCTCATTAGGTGTGCCAATTCCCATCACCTTGTCTTTTGTCTTGTGTTTTCCAAGTCCTTGTCAAGTCACCTTGTCTTTTGTCTTGTCTTTTCCAAGTCCTTGTCAAGTCAGCTTGTTTGCTTGTCGTCATGCCATTTACACCTTTGTCATTAATGTTGTCATCAATGACAATCCTATTCATAAGATAATTTTGTCAGTTGCAACTCACTGGGATGCACCAACACCCCAACAACCATAGATTTACAAATGATATTTCAGACTCTTCTTAAGTCTGCAGATTACATACATTATCAACCAGAAGCCCTTGTTTGTTTCCAAAGCACTTCATCATTCTCATCAAGCACTCATCATTCAATATAACTTCATTCTGTCCATTAGCAAATATCACCAATTCGATCACATCTTCATTATGTCATCATTATTCATGTCATATCAATCTATTGCAATATCTCCATTCATACACTTTACACTGTCCATATGCACATCACAACATTATGCCCATATCATTAGTCATCTCTTCATCATTCTACCAGCATGTCTTCATTTTGTCCATCAATAGGCTGCCTCAGTTTAACTAATAAAAATACATATCTTTGCCACATCATGATGGTCTTTATGCCCGCATGGTCTCCACCCTTATGCGCTCAATGACCCATAATGTATGCCTACAATGGTCATATGAAATGATATTTATGTTTGTAATGTATGCCTCAGATGATATTTATGTTTGTAATGTATTCGTTCTTGCACAAAGTTTGTACATTTTTCATTTTTGAGAGATGTCATTATAGCACATGTATACGTTTCTAATGATTTTTATTTTTATTTTTTGTTTGCAGTGACGACCATGGATGCCCACATTGACATCCAAAGAGATTCAGAGGCTCGGAGAAATTCAAGCCTCAATTACTATTGTTGATGAGAGGCATGTTATGCTTGCATCCAATTTGGATGCAATGATAGAGACCTTTAGTAGGTCTAATGGTGCTTTGCAAGATATTGCCACATTCAGAGAAAGAAAGAGGCAACAATATGCGGATGGACTTAGCTACAAAGAAGTCAAGAAGTTGAAAATCTCAAAAGAACAAATATTTTCCCTGTTTAGAAATCCATGGGATGGTGAAGTCCCTAATGCAAACAAAAGGCACATTTCTATCGAGTGGTGTACATATCAACCATTCGTAGATAACTGGATGGATAGATGGTACATGGTGTTTGATGCACCACCACACAACAACAGGGAAATGCATTTGTATTTTTTGAGAAAGATGTACGCAGAGTTTGTGCTGGGGAAGCATGTTAACTATTTTGATATCTTAGAGTACTAGGGTGTTGGGATGGGGATGCCTTAGCAAAGTCCCAATGCGAGGCACATAGATCCCGATCGCCCAGTAGCTCCACCTCGTAGGAAGCTACCCAAGCCAGATGTGCTGCCTGCACATCAGTTAGTGCCAGAGGCACAAGAGTCATTCCTAATGTTGGCACAGGCAGTTGTTCTCCATAGCACGTATCTTCATGGTATGGACCAGGTAGGGCCATCAGAGCCACCATCCATGGGTGGAGTAGAGCCGCCACCTATCGGTGGGGTAGATCCACCACCTCCCGGTGGGGTAGAGCCACCACCTTCTAGTCGCCATCTAGTAGTGGCACTGCACCTACATAGCATGAGCACAACCATCAGCCCCACCCATGCACAGTATGCGGCCATCCTTGCTTTGGTCCTGTCCAAATAGATGATACCTTTACTAGGTATTTCACACAGGTAAGTAAGTGGTTAACAATTTAGTGTCATTTTAAAATTATTTTTCCTTACTATACACATATATATAGATTGCTAATATTTTTAATGGTTTTAAAACTTGTAGTTACTACAAGAAGGGAAATGGGTTGAAGACCTTTGCACTGATGATGCAGAGCATAGTCCAGAGGCCCATGCACCAGCACCGCATGATGATGATGATGATGTTGCCATACTTTCAGTGACAACAACTCACAATGAGGTAACTATTTCAACATGACATTATTTTAATACATGAGTAGATCCAATTAACAATTTAGTGTCCTTTGTAAATTATTTTTCCTTACTATACACATATATAGATTGATAATATTTTTAATGATTTTAAAACTTGTAGTTTCCACAAGAAGGGCATGAGGGCCAAGAGGCTCATGCAGTAGAACCTTCTGAGTTACAAGATGTTGTCATACCTTCAGTGACAACATCTCATGCCCAGGTAACTATTTAAACATGACATTATTTCAACACATGTTATTTTTTTATCACATGTTACTTAATCAATGCTACACGATCTAATACTTACAATTTTATAAATTGTAGGTTGTAGATCCCCATTAGATGGAAATGATTTTATCTAGTGAGCTCCCCCCGGTGGGAATACAATCGATAGCGTTCCCACGAAGACACAATGGACGGCAGACCATTTCTTAGAATTGATTTACATATACAGTACATCGGTATGTATTTCATCATTTTCAGTTTGTTAATACATGCTATTCCATTGACCAATGCATTTCTAACTATGTCAGTATTGGTGATTGTAGCCACCAGCAGATATACGTTCGAGACTGTCAGTAGTTCGATCTCCCCGTAGTCCCAACATGCAAAAGGGACAAGTGTACAAGAGAGGCTCCACTCCTGGAAAGAATGTGGATTTCCTCTATAGCAGACACACAAGAGATCCATCTACCCATGACCTAACAAAGGTCATTGATTCTACATTCAGTGCCGCATCTACAATAGCCATCATTCATACGGAGGTAACTATTTGGACAATCACAATGCATAGTATTTAACCATGTTACTATATTGTTTATTCATGCATGTCTAACTATTTCTCCATTTGGTGATTGTAGCCATTAGCGGCAAAAGTGCCCTTCCCCTCTGCTCAATCCATGGTTCTGACCGGGTCTCCTCTTGTGGTGAGATGTTCATTAATGACCAAGTTTTTTAATTCAATTTACCCAAACACGTTGATCAATGTTGAATTGTTGAATTAATTGAGATATGATCTTTTATTTGCAAACCACAACTATAGAGATGCCTTCCATGAGCACACTGCTCACATCTATACCCCATGAGGACTTGGTGAGTGTTTGTCATAAATAATTTGGCCATAAGTTAATTTTTTAAGTTTGTTTATGGTACAGTATTAGTGCAGTTATTTGATAAAAATAATGATTTTTTTGCAAACTTTTGAGATTCCGAGCGATCCCAGGGAGATGGTCGATAGAGGAAACTCGGGGAAAAACAAGAGAAAGATTGATTTTGATATTTCATAGTCTTGGATAGATGTATTTTGACATACATGTACACATTGTTGTACTTAGGGATACATCTACATTGACAGGCCATTTGAGGGCCGACTACTTTCCCATATTTTGTATTACAAACATTCGACTATCAATATATTCCATATTTTCTCTTGAGTTTCGACTTGTGCTTGTGATGATTCATCTCTTCCACAAATTGATAAATTATGCTATTGAAATTTATAAAATTACATTTCAAGCAATATTTATTCTCTTACATTTATTGCATTGATCAAGTAACATCTCACCATTGTGTTATGAAAACATTATCTTAATGGAAAAAACTAATAATATCTTTCAACAGTTCAATGAACTTAGCACATGCATGCTAATTTGATATGTAATTTAAAATTGTGTTTTTTGTCAACTCCAAGGGTTCATACCCATTGATCATGATTATGGTTGCAAGGAAAATATGTTGCAAGGAAAAAACCTATGTCATAATAGTAACATGCTACGCATACCATCAATGTAATCCTATGACATTTTCAGACAGTAAGAGGAAGTCCAATAGATGCTACACATTTCATCGATGCTACTGTATTTCATCAAACTATACGTACATGAGCATCTATGCAGTTCGATTGAATGGCAAGGAATGCATAACTAAAGTGTAATAAAATTCATTGGGCCTTCATGTACATATGGTCAAATATATGTAACAAATATACCCTAGTTTGTTAAAATATGCTAACCAATAGCTGGTCATGAATTCACTCTCATAATATCGTTGAAGATATAAACCCTATCCTTACAAAACCCTAGTATGTAAGACCCTATTTCGTGCTTTATCTCTTTCATATGTCCATTTTCCACCTGTCATAATGCAAAAGTAATCATCCAAAATCCATGGAAAATGAAATACCTAACTAGTTTAATGATATTCCTTGATAATGTTGTATTGATGAACGAAAATAAGATGTTCATGGTCCTATGTTTGTTTTGATAAATTGCACAAGTTTCATAATCATCATCATCACCCTCATCCTCATCCTCATCCTCATCATCCTCACCCTCATCATCATCTTCATCATCGCCATCATCATCATCTTCATCATGAACATCATCTTCATCACCACCACCACCACCACCATCATCATCATCATCATCATCATCATCATCATCATCACCACCACCACCACCATAATCGTCATCATCATCATCATCATCCTCATCTTCCTCACCCTCATTCTCATCCTCATCCTCATCCTCATCCTCATCATCCTCATCATCCTCACCCTCATTCTCATCCTCATCCTCATCCTCATCCTCATCATCCTCACCCTCATCCTCATCCTCATCCTCATCATCCTCATCATCCTCACCCTCATCCTCATCCTCATCCCCATCATCCTCATCCTCATGCCCATCCTCATCCTCATCATCCTCATCATCCTCACCCTCATCCTCATCGTCATCCTCATCATCCTCATCATCCTCACCCTCATCCTCATCATCCTCACCCTCATCCTCATCCTCATCCTCATCATCATCATGGTAAACCATTGTATTCATCATCGGGCACTTGTGGCTAGCATTCCCAGCTGGAATCATCCTAGACACACCTGCATGTCTCCCCGGAACCTAGTTTTGTTGCACGGTTGGAGTTCTATGGCCCCGATGGGTATCCAGCAGGTGTCCCTGAAGGCCTTTTGGATGAGAGACGGAACGAGCCATAGAATGAAGGTCGTGGCTCAGATCGATGAACCGTCGACGCTATTGGATTTAGGACATCGGGACAGTGCTAGGGGTGCCCCTCTCCGCCGGTCCCATGGCCCATGTGTCATCTTGTAGGTGCATTATGCAAACTAGGGTTTTGCTCAGTGAGGGACTGTACAATTTTTGCCCACGGGGGTCAAATTTGCAAAATCATCCATCGGGCACTTGTGGCTAGCGTTCCCAGATGGAACCATCCTAGACACACCTGCATGTCTCCCCGAAACCTGATTTTGTTGCACGGTTGGAGTTCTATGGCCTCGATGGGTATCCAGCAGGTGACCCTGAAGGCCTTTTGGATGCGAGACGGAACGAGACATAGAATGAAGGCCATGGCTTGGATCGACGAACCGTCAAAACCATTGGATTCAAGATGTCGGGACAGTGCTAGGGGTTCCCCTCTCCACCAGTCCCATGGCCCATGTGTTATCTTGTAGGTGCATTCTGTAAACTAGGGTTTTGCTAATTGAGGGACTATGCAATTTTTTCCCACAGAGGTCAACTTTGCAAAATCGTCTATCGAGCACTTGTGGCTAGTGTTCCTAGTTGGAACCATCCTAGACACACCTACATGTCTCCCTGGAACCCGGTTTTGTTGCACGGTTGGAGTTCTATGGCCCAGGTGGGTATCCAGCACGTGTCCCTGAAGGCCTTTTGGATGCGAGACGGAACGAGCCATAGAATGAAGGCCGTAGCTCGGATCGATGAACCGTCGGCGCCGTTGGATTCAAGATGTCGGGATAGTGCTAGGGGTTCCCCTCTTTTCCAGTCCCATGGTGCATGTGTCATTTTGTTGGTGCATTCTGCAAACTAGGGTTTTGCTCAGTGAGGGACTATGCAATTTTTTCCCATAGAGGTCAACTTTGCAAAATCGTCCGTTGGGCACTTGTGGTTAGCATTCCTAGCTGGAACCATCCTAGACACACCTGAATGTCTCTCCGGAACCCAGTTTTGTTGCACGTTTGGAGTTCTATGGCCCTGGCAGGTATCCAGCAGGTGTCCCTGAAGGCCTTTTGGATGTGAGACGGAACGAGCCATAGAATGAAGACTGTGGCTCGGATCAACGAACCGTCGGTGCCGTTGGATTCAGGACGTCGGGACAGTGCTAGGGGTGCCCCTCTCCACTGGTCCCATGGCCCATGTGTCATCTTGTAGGTGCATTCTACAAACTAGGGTTTTGCTCAGTGAGGGACTGTGCAATTTTTTCCCACGGGGGTCAACTTTGCAAAATCGTCTGTTGGGCACTTGTTGACAGATGATGATCATGATGATGGTGAGGATGTGGATGAGGGTGAGGACGATGAGGATGATGATCATGATGGTGGTGGTGATGATGATGAAGATGTTTATGATGAGAGTGATGAGAATGATGATTGTGATGATGACAATGATGATGGTTTACCATGATAATGATGAGGGTGATGATGATGATGGTGGTGGTGAGGATGATGAAGATGTTGTTGATGATGATGATGATGATGATGATGACGGTGGTGGTGATGAAGATGATGATCCTGATAATGATGATGATGGTGGTGGTGGTGATGAAGATGATGATCATGATGATGGTCAGGATGTGGATGAGGGTGAGGATGATGAGGATGATGATCATGATGGTGGTGGTGATGATGGTGAAGATGTTGATGATGAGGTTGATGAGAATGATGATTGTGATGATGAATATGTTGACGATGATGATGATGATGAAGATAATGGTTCACCATGATGATGATGAGGATGATGATCATGATGGTGGTGGTGATGATGATGAGGGTAATGAGAATGATGATCGTGATGATGAATATGTTGTTGTTGATGATGATGATGATGATGATGAATATAATGGGTTACCATGATGAGGATGAGGATGAGGATGAGGGTGAGGGTGAGGATGATGAGGATGAGGATGAGGATGAGGGTGAGGATGATGAGGATGATGAGGATGATGATGAGGATGAGGGTGAGGATGATGAGGATGATGAGGATGAGGATGAGGATGAGGATGAGCATGAGGATGAGGATGATGAGGATGAGGGTGAGGATGATGAGGATGATGAGGATGAGGATGAGGATGAGGGTGAGGATAAGGAGGATTATGAGGATGAGGATGAGGATGAGGATGAGGATGAGGATGAGGATGAGGATGAGGGTGAGGATGATGAGGATGATGAGGATGATGATGATGATGATGACGATGATGGTGGTGATGGTGTTGAAGATGATGATGATGATGATGATGATGGTGGTGGTGGTGGTGGTGGTGATGAAGATGATGATGGTTTACCGTGATAATGATGAGGATGATGATCATGATGGTGGTGGTGAGGATGATGAAGATGTTGATGATGATGATGATGATGATGATGATGATGATGATGATGATGATGACGGTGGTGGTGGTAGTGGTGGTGATGAAGATGATGATGATGATGATGATTACAAAACTTGTGCAATCTATCAAGTTGTACCAATTCTATGCAATTTATGAATCTATCAAGCTATCAATGTATGGATGCAATAGTCAAAATATTAATGTCAATACTCAATGAGACCACGGAACAAAATCATAGCATACATGTACACCACATACCTATAACATAATACACAATAAAACAAGCAAACCACGTACCAAATTACCTACCTATGGTCATTCGACTAGACCATTAGGATCACCTTGAATACCAATGGTTTGTTGTAACCTCTCGTGCTCAAAATAAGGCAATAAGTATTGTGCCTTTGATGATTTCTTCCTTGGCATTGTTTGCAGCTGGAGGTTTGTGCCAATAACTAAGTGTGTATAATGGTATACAATCCCACCTGGTCTATAATCTTCATATGTATACCCTTTTCTATTTGCTGAGTGGGAAACCTGGTTCAAATATTCTCCCTTTATAACCATCGACCCAATCGAAAAATCAACTCCCTCAGAGTCCTGCAATGGGACATTTAGAGTTTGCTTCCCCTCTAAGCAACGTGCCAGCCAATAGTCAGTGTGCCATGCATTGCGTCTTGGGGCAACCACTGCGTATATGTGACCTGGAGAAAATATAGTTCCAACGTTTTAGTCAACTAATTAGACACAACTAGTTGTCAAAAATATACACAGTTAATTAGACACAACTAGTTGTCAAAAATATAAAAATATTAATCGAACCTGGTTGTACGAGATCTGATATGTGGTCATAGTCTGGTGAAATACTTGATTGGTCCTCCTCCAAATGGGATAATTCTATAGCTATCCATCGACCAATGGGGAGTGATACACGGTCCCAGCTCTCAACCCAATCCATGGGTTCACATTCGTCCCATTCACCACTACTGCATGGAGAACAAAAACATGATAGTTTCCTTGTCCACATTTCAAGTATAGCATTGTCCGACATTCTAACTGAATGAAATGCACGAGTTCCTTGGATGGTCTTGCACTCATATAACTGTGAATGATCTACATCCACCACCTCCCAAAAATATCTAACCAAATGTGCTTTCCTAGTTGAGTGATCTTCCTGCCTTCTTGCTCCCTCCCCCATGACTGAAGCACACCATTGAACGATGGTTTTTGCATTTCAGATGATAGTTCCATCTGTGAACTTCATTTCTTTCCTGTGTAATGTAGTCTTTATGCATGCACCTACTCCATCGTGTTCACCTTTTCTATGTATGGTCTCAAAATAGTTCCACATATGTGGCACCTTGTGCCTTTTGTGGAGCATACACAACCATTGGAAGACATGGGCATTTTTGAATTTCCCTGCACAACCGTCAGACCAAATCCAATGTTGTTCCATCCGTATATTGTTATCCTTCAAGTGATTGTAGAAGATTTGAAAGCTGTGTTGTACAAAAGCCAAGTCGTGACACCTGTCATCACTTATGTAGAAGTGATACTCCTTCAATATAACCCTGTTGTCTTCAGTACTATCTGCCCCATGTCTATAGGCGATATGGACCATTAGGCTGACCTAGTCCGAGTGATAGTATTGACTCTAAATCTCATTTTGTGGTTGAAGAGTGTAGTTTTCGGAAAAATTGACCACTGATAGGATAGTCCTAATAGGAAATGTATCCCTGCACGTTCTAAACTGTTCATCTTGCCAACGAGCCACATGCACATGTTTTACATATTGTTGTGTCTTTTCAAAGAATTCCTCCATGAAGTCGCAAACCCGTACCTGATATATCAACAATAAAGACATTATATCAATAGATTGTTACATATGAAACTGCAATCTGAAGAAAAAATAGTATCCAATAGCTCATTACCAACATGAGAAGTGGCCAATTGTATTTTTTTTCTTTCATTCCCTCCATCAATATCATACGTGACATATTTGAATGACTGCAAGTTCACCTCCTGCCTCCCAAGTTCATGCTCATCGGTCACATGTATGCATTTTTCCAATAATGTGAATCCACCACACCCTGGGCATGTCCCATCTATGCAAGTTTTTTGATAAAATGTTCAATCGTTTGGCTTGCTACACAAAATGCTATGAATAAAGTCTCTAGATGGAATTGGTGGTAATGCAGCTGAGCATTCCTGCACAAGAGTGTTATGCAATATAGGAAAAATATATGTATATGTGTCATAATAGTAACCATACTCAATGTGGTATCGACAACAACATGCGTTACGAATTGTGTTTATTTTAACATACCATGGTTTGCATTTTTCAAATGATCTTTGGCCCAAGTCAAGTTCGTTATGTTCATTCCTAAATATCTCATATAATTTTGTTTGTGTCATATCAAGAAAATGTTTAATGTGTGGTTCACGATCCTTTGAACCCCTTCTCAATTTTAATACATCCTTTTGGTTGGAAGAAGGTCTAGTGTTGTCATGCCAAAAAGCTTGCACTAATCCCTTTACCGCATCAATGAGCTTCATATCAGAGCATGGCAACCTGGCAATGAAGGCCCAAACATCTGTTTGACTGGTTTCAAGTTGTTCTCTTCTAACACAAGACCTATGAAGTGTCTTCACATTCAAATTAACAATTTTGGATGTAGGTTTAAGAAAACGAAGTGCCCTAGTGCTTTTGTTAATGATTGATTGTGACAACACACGACGAGCCACATTGTGATCCTTTGAGCGAGATTTCTTTCCAATTGTACTAAATGCATCTACTAAACTTTTAATGATATGAGAAATTGGTTCTAACTTTTTGGCCATCTTTATCCCTCATGTTCTTCTAACAACAGTCATATGCGTAGATTTCAACAATGATAAAAATAATTTGCACTTGTCCCCATCACATTTAGAATAAAAAAAGTTATCAAGTATTTGTCGAGTTTGATAAGCAATAGAACGTGTAGACAACGTACCTTCAAGTGAACTAATGAGAGTTTCATCAACCTGTATATGTCTCGGAGTTCTTCGGCGTGCAGTTGCTAATGGAGGTAAGGGTGTTGGAACTGGAGCATGTACACCATCACCAGGATGCTCTGGCGTTTCCATAGGAGCTCCTTGTCTTTCATTCTCTTGGACAGTCTCCATAATATTTGCTTCTTCCATTGTCAATCCTCCACTCAATGCCTCTCTAACTTCGTCGCTTGTATAACCACTACCC